>JAVIWB010005542.1:600000-769298 GCA_031893035.1 Dermolepida albohirtum | reverse complement strand
AAATTGGGATAAGTCCTGGTAACTAAACAACATAAATACTTGTGATTAGTTTTGGTCTGTTAATCTTTAAGATCATATAAAGAAGTTTCAAATGAATGCAACTATTTTCTGAGGTATTATTATATGTAGATATTTTTGAATTTCTATTTCCTTATTTTTCTTTATGATCTGGTTGATGTAATTTGGAAAGTTTCCTAGGGTATCCTTTTTTTGAATGCGGTCTTCAGTTAACAGCTTGTAAATGTTGATGCTTTCAGAAAATTTATTCTAGACTCCATTGTCGATGGTAGAATTTGGTCAAGCCTGTCGTTGCTTGCATGTGCTAGTAATTATTCTGAAATTATGTTGATCATGAAGTTCCTTGACACTCTAAACCTATTCGGATTGTGTCACAGTATATAAGTGCTTTATATCTATCGGTTATATCAATATAACTATCAGTTATAATAGGTATAGATTAAAAATAAGAAAATGGATTTTTTTTGCATCAATGGGTTTCAAATATTAATTTTAATTCTCATGCGAAGATGGTTATATTTGTAGATGCTGTTTTGAAACCTCACTTGCTTTAAAGTCCGTTCTCGATACTTTGATTGAGGTTGCTTTCGATGTCTTTATATTTATAAGTTTAATAAATATTGGGTCTGGGAAAAAGTTCGTGGCGTTTTTCCCGATAGATGGCATTGGTTGCCGATAACTAAAGAACAACAAGTCACAAGGACACCACCGACGGCTCGTTTTTTAGATGACCTTCCGAACGTTAGTTTGAGCGTAGAAACATTGTAATCGGTGCAGTGGTTGGAAAGTTATTCGCACTTGAAAATGGAGAAGAATAATGAGAAATTTCGCTATATTCTGCAATATTATTATGATAAGGGGAAGAACGCTGCGCAGGCTTGTGATAAAATTTGTGCTGTGTACGGTGAAGGTACTTTATCGAAATCTGTTGCGCGGAAATGGTTCGCTCGCTTTCGTTCTGGAAATTTCAATGTGAAAGATGAGTCACGCTCCGGTCGTCCAATCACTGAAAAATCTGATGAAATTCTTGAAAAAGTCCAACAAGATAAGCATATCAGCAGTGTCGATATTGGCATGGAGCTAGGCATTGACCACAAAACTGTTTTGAACCATTTACACAAAGCTGGTTACAAAAAAAGCTTGACGTATGGGTTCCTCATGAGTTGAGCGTGAAAAACATGATGGACCGAATTAACATCTGCGATGCGCTGCTGAAACGGAATGAAATCGAGCCGTTTCTGAAACGTTTAATAACCGGAGATGAAAAATGGATTACGTACGATAATCGGAAGCGTAAAAGATCGTGAATAAAGGATGGTGAGCCGTCACAAGCGTTCGCTAAGCCAACATTGACGCCAAAAAAAGTGATGCTGTGTGTATGGTGGGACTGGAGGGGAATCGTCCACTACGAGCTACTTCCAACTGGTCAGACGATTGATTCTCAACTCTACTGTGCACAACTAGAGAGATTACGCCAGGCGATTGAAAGAAAACGGCCCGAATTGATTAATAGGAAAGGTGTTGTCTTCCATCATGACAGCGCCCGACCACACACTTCTTTGATGACCCGTCAAAAATTGAGAGAGTTTGGTTGGGAAGTTTTGATGCACCCACCTTACAGTCCGGATATAGCACCCTCTGACTATCATCTGTTTCGATCTCTGCAGAACTCTCTCAATGGAATTAAGTTGGTTTCAAAAGAAGCCTGTGAAAACTACTTGATTCAGTTTTTCGACCAGAAACCACAGAAGTTTTTCACCGATGGGATCATGGATCTACCAAAAAAATGGCGAAACATTGTCGATAATAATGGAGCATATTCGGTTTAAATGAATTCATCCACGCGCCATGCGGGGACCAGTTGAATTTTACTGAAAAAACGCCACGAACTTTTTCCCAGACCCAATATTAAAGATTTCAATAAAAAGAAATAACATACTTATGTTTATTAAGTACAACTCAAAAGATTTCGTTAATACAATTTTTTAGCTGTCATCGAAAAACAATTAATAAGCGTACACATACCTCATGTTAAAAGGCATCATTCTATTATTAATAACACCCTATCTACTACATATGTTTCACGGAATCACCGATCATCAGGCAGATTTGTGTTATTAATCAACGATTCTTTGATACCTTATGACTCAATTCGTTAAGTACTTATCCGTATATTAGTTTTTCCACGAAGTATTCATAATTTACTCTGGAAAACAACTACTGTCGAACAAAGTATTATTCACAACGCATTTAGCTCAATTCCAGAGCTCATCAGACATCTAGTTTCGCAACGATACAACAAAGTAGTGAGAGAACTATACTTTCATCTCTCGGATAGAAATGAAATTGAGTATCTTAGAGAAGGAAGATCGACGGTAGCTATTTTTTACTATTTAGCACTGATCGTCGTCTGTTTGCATAGTAATAGATCAGCTATCCAATTGCGATTTAAAGCGATATAAGTGCTTTTACTGTACATCTTTCTCTTGGATAGACTCAAGCTATATAAGTGCTACTTTACTATATGCTCCTTTCTCGGATAGTTACATTAGATTAGATAAATGCAAAGGTCTATTCGAATATCTCTGATACGGCTACTTAGATTATAACATTTTTCACATTTAAATAAATGCAAATGGAAGAATCAATGAGCAAATTTATATTCGAATCTAAGAATTTCAATGGAGCTGTGCTTTGGGAGTCCAGCAATAAGGTTTAGGACTTTTCTTCAACAACGACAGATATCTAATTAAATCTAGTAAAACAAGTTTTATCAAAAACAAAGAAAAAACATAAAATAACAAAATTAGTTGACAAAGTTTTCGAAATTATGACCGTTCACTTCCAGATAATAGTGTAAGTCCGTAAACAAATTCTTCTATTCTATTCTTCTATTGCACTTCCTGAATTATTCTCTGCCATAACTTGCCTGTAGTAAGCGGTCGTGTAGCATAAACCACATTTTAAATGTCAAAGAAATAACTTTGAAGATTTAAATCTGGAGGCCATATTGGCTAATGTAGGCCCAGTTCATTGATCAGGGAATGTTTCATTCAAAAAAGCTTTGAATATTACGTCCATAGTGAGAGAGTGATCCATATTGTTGGAACCAAGTATTTCCAGGTAATTTCCCATCTTTCTCAATACTAGGAACAACTTGATCGCATAAAGATCTAAATATCTCTGTCCATAAATGAAAACTGGACCAATAATAAGAATCATGAAAGTACCACACTAAACGTTTAATTTCTGTGGATGTTGTGCTTCCGCTTCTTGCATTCAGTGAGGTTCATTTTTCGATCAATATCGACAATTATGGCGATCAAGAGTATCATTTCAACCAAACGTTGGAAAATAGTAAATTGTATGTAAAATATTGGTTATTGTTGCAAATCTCTGTAAAATTAATTTGCGATCATAATCTCTGTTCAATAGTTCTTGCACCAAATATAATTTATGAGAATGATTTAACTCCAATATTCTAGTTACTTATTGGTGACTTATATCATAGTTTAATGCGAGGGTTTAATTTATGGGAATTTTTCTAGAGTTATAGCAATATCTTCAGTAATAACTTCATTAGTTGCGACTTTTGGAGTTCACTTTTTGGTAAATTTCTAACTTTTCCGCCCAAGTTATATCCTCTCAAAGTTTTACCAATAACAGTTCGCAGATCTTGACGCAAATTGTTAAATAAATTACATACTTCATTGAATTCTGACACGTCACCAAAACTAATTGTCAAAATTCTAATACGTTTTTTAACAATTAATTGAAGCATTTTTAATATTTGGAGGTCTACAAAGATAATTATGACAGGTTAAGTACTGAATTTTAATTCCATTGCTTATTAAACCTAAATATGACTTTAAAATATCAGTTTTAAGAAAATCTCGCTTTCGATGTTGTGTTAACTTTCCGAAATAGAGCTGTATTTGAAACTCTCAATAATCTATAGGATGTTTCATTTAAAGTAAAAAGTTAATATAATTTGGATGTCTCTTTCGAATATGAATATACTCGTCGAAATCCTTATTTGCATTTAGTTAAATATGGAAAATTTTATCAAAACTAAGTAGACCTATCAAAGATCTATACATTTGCTTAACCCTGTATAAATTAAAATTGTAAACATTTAATCTCTTTTCGGTATAACCATGTTTTCATGGCCTTAAATTCAGTCGTATATATTATGTGTCAAAGGATCAAATCTATTTTTGCATATATTTTAGTTTGTTTACTTCTTACGTCGGTCGATAAAATTTCTTTATAAACATTCTGGAATACTTTATTCTCGATATGCGCCGAAGTGCCTAACGTCTTTTCAAATCATTTCATTTTCTTGTAAAATTCCGAAGTTTCCATTTAGCATATTATGCGTAAACACGAACATCCTTCTCTATATGTTCAAAATTTATCTCTCATGTAGACGTCTCGATACGTTTCATGTTTTATAAAGAATATATTTTTATTTCGTATTACATATTCTTACATAATGATTACAAAAATAAATTCATTTAAATTAAAAAACTTTAAAATACAATTTCAAAAAGAATATACGTATTTCGATTGCATATATGTATTTATTAAACTTTAAGACATACAAATATGAAACTTTACACACATAGTTACGAACCTCTCAAGTTCAGATTACAGATGTTCAATATGTCCTCCATCGGCGACACGAACAATATCACATTGATATTCAAATTCCTCCCGAGTATGGGAGGAATTTGAACGAAACCCCACAGGAAGAAGTCACAGGGTCAAATCCGGTGACCGTGGAGTCCAGCTGAGACATGCTAAGCCGCCAGCTCCTTGACGACCAATCCAACGTTTCGGTAGAGTTTCATTCAGATATTCACGCAATTGGCGACTCCAGTCAGGGGGTGCCCCGTCTTGTTGAAAAATGAAGTTGTCTTCGTACAGTCTCGGAAACAACGAGTTTTGTAACATAGCGACATAATGCTGACCGTTAACCGTGTTTCTATCAAAGAAGAATGGGCCGTAAACAGATGATCGGGATATCGCACAAAACACATTGATTTTAGGCGAATCTCGTACATGTTCAATGACTGCATGTGGGTTCTGTGGACCTCAAATTTTAACATTGTGTTTTTTTACTAGACTACTAACATGGAAAGTCGCTTCATCACTGAACACGATGCGTTGTGCGAAAGTGTTATCATTATCAATAGTATCATTAATCTCGTTATAAAATGCCGTACGTTTCCGTTTGTTATTAGGACGCAGAGCTTGTAAAAACTGTAATTTATACGACTTCATAACCAACCGACGTCTCAAAACACGCAAACTTGTTGTTGTAGGCAGTCGTAACTTCCTACTGGCACGATGAGTTGATTTTGAAGGATTACCTTGGAAAGCAGTTTGAATTCGTGTAACATTTTCTTCAGAAACACGAAGGCGCCCAGGACTCTTTCCTTTACATACACATCCTGTATCAACAAACTGTCGACACCATCTGCGAATGTTCCACCCATTCGGAGGATGAATTTGGTAGCTCAACCTGAAACATCTGCACTGTAATCACGGAATTGCACTTCGCAAATTCGAGAACACAAAATGATTTCTGCTGCGTAGCAGCCATATGACGGTTACCAAGAAAAACAGAAGACAATTGACATCGAGCGGCTATTAAATAAACTAAACTGACTATGTGTTCGTTTCTCCAATAGCCGAGCCGAGGCACAGCGGTCGATAGTTTGGGCAAAGTAATACTTTGTAGTACGTATATTCTTTTTGAAACACGCTGTATATACAAACCGGGGTACTGTTTTAAATTTTTATAATAGCTCAGTGATAAATCTTAAAAATGTAGTTAATCTTTAGGTTACAGACATCCCTAAGATATGTCGTAGTATTGTTTATAAGTAAAACTTAGATATTAATGTATAATATGTATTTTAATGCTAATCTAATAACGTTTTCTTAATTAATAATAATAATTATATTCTACAAAAATATTTCTGTAACCAACCATTAGAATCTTCAAGTTTTTGTTAAATAAAAAATATCATTTCATCATTAGTTTTGCGAGTTTTAGAAATAGATAGTTGTTATATAGGACCAGATCATGATTATAAAGTGACACTTTAATTCTTCATTCAGTCGTTGCTGCTTGAAGGACTTACACTTTCTCTAGTTTTCTGGGTATAATTTTTGCATCTTTTTTTTCTCATTGAGTTTATGATTATATACTTAATCAGAAATATCCGCATATATGACAAAATATTGGTCCAAAAATGTTACTGAGAAGAACGCTTATTTCGCTTTTATATAATCCATTTATTTATTTTTATTGTCAAAATCATTTAAGCGATTTTGAATATGGAAGCCAATATATGATTTTTCATTTTGAGTAAGTCTTCATATTTAACTTCGTCACCTAATAAGTTTAGATTGTTTCGTTTTATTCTTTTTTTCGCCAGAGCATCGTTGATAATTTACGGTTGATTGAACGTCGTCTTTGCGGATGATTGGCGACTTATAAAACGCACAACTCAATGTAGAAATCCTAGTTAGGAAATTGACCGCAAAGTTTTAACGATCTGAAGGGTTATCATTGTTGCGTTAATAATTTATTTTCTATATTCTCTTCCTGTCCTCGATGATATATTTTTATGTAGCGAAAAATCCGAAATGAAACTCTTTTGTTTTTCCGCTCACTACTTTAGCGAATTATTTTGTCGAGGTGTGTTTAATAAACCATAAATGTGTTTAGGGATTTTTGAAGTTTTACGGGATGTAACAAGATTAAATTTATGTAGGCATATATATTTTTATTGATTTTCGAATTGTTCGTTTTATAATAATTAAAAGTAAACATTTTCATCGGTGCTATTAAAAATATTATAAAAGACGATTAGAAATCAACAAAATGCAATGACAGAACAAACAAACTAATAATTTTGCAGTTGTTTTCCCATTACTATGTATTATAATGGGTGTTTTTTAAGCTGCATGGGAACTATCGATACCGATAACTATAGTTTGACAGCTGATTATGTGAAACCGTGTTGACATTTCTGTTCAGTAAGGTTTGGCTGGTCATCATGAATTGTTTAACGCCAGAACAACGCTTCCAAATTGTGGAAATTTACTTTGAAAAAAATAAATCTGTTCGCGAAGTTCATAGAGCACTTCGTCCATTTTACGGTCAACAGAATCGGCCTAGTGAGCAAGCAATTCGTGCAGTTATTGATCGTTTTCGCACTAATTTTACTCTTCTCGATTCAAAATCATCAACAAGACAAAGAAATGTGCGTACCGAAGAGAATAATGCTGCCGTAGCGCGAAGTATTGAAGAAGACGCCGAAATGTCGATTCGTCGTCGTTCTCACCTTGTTGGCCTTTGTCCTTCGACTACGTGGAAAATTTTACGTAAGGATCTTGGCTTAAGTGCCTATAAAATACAGGTCGTGCAAGAATTTAAGCCAAACGACCATCGTTTGCGACGCATTTTTGCTAATTGGGCTCATTTGAAACTGGCCGAAGATGAGCATTTTTATCAGAGAATTGTGTTGAGTGATGAAGCTTATTTTTGGTAAAATAGCTACGTCAATAAGCAAAATTGCCTTATTTGGAGCGAAGACAATCCTCAAGCAGTTAACGAATTACCATTACATGTATTAAAATTGACTGTTTGGTGCGGTTTACACGCTGGCGGCATCATCGGTCCTTATTTCTTTCGAAATGAGGAAGGAGCTGCCGTTACGGTGAATGGCAAGCGCTATCGAGCCATGCTGACTGAATTTTTGTTTCTAAAAATTAATCAGCTACACATCGACGGCATTTGGTTCCAACAAGACGGCGCAACTTGCCATAGAGCGCGCTTAACAATCGATTTATTGCAAAATCAATTTGGTGACAACTTTATTTCCAGAAGTGGTCCTGTTCACTGCCCCCCTCGTTTGTACGACTTAACGCCTCTGGATTACTTTTTATGGGGCTATGTAAGTCATTGGTTTATGTCGACAAACGAGCAGCTCTTGAAGCATTGGAAGCCAATATTCAAGCCACCATTGACACCATACGGCTAGATTTATTGGAAAAGGTAGTCAAAAATTGGACTGATCGAATGAACCATGTAACTCGAAGCCGCAGCGGACATATGCCGGAAATTATATTTGACAAATAAATGCCATGAAATTATCTACCAGATTATAATAAAAGAAATTTCATTCTAACAATATTTCTGTCTTGTATTATCATTTTAAGTTCTCAAGCTCTTAAAAAAAACACCCGTTATATCCCAGTGTTATTAATTATTATAATTAATGATTACAAATAATATAATATTACTATTATAATTACAAAATTAGGATGAATTATAATTAATTAATAATTGGAATTCCCTATGCACACATGTCAAAACAAATTAATGACGAAAAGAAAAATCAGAACATGTTTTATTTGTGTCAACTCATGTCATGCGAAGATGATTTCTTTAGGACATTAGATTTAGTTTTTGTCAGAAGGTGGAATTAATGTAAAAACTAGAAATATAATTCTTACATTGTACTTGTCTGCTTGTCTATAAACCAAAGTCATGACATTTAGTAAGTTCATAATTTGTTCTCCATGAGTTCGAAAAATTCTCTCAATTCGAAGTTTTTGCAAAATTGCGTTATCAGTTATTCCTCAATTAAATCTTTTTGTATCACATTTATTGCGAAACGAAAGATAAATATTTAACTGTGTTGGTATTAAAATTTTATCTCTCTATCTAAACTTCCCCAAGTTTCGTCTAGAAGGATCTCTTTTTCAATTATGAACTTCTACGAGTGGAGAACCTACGTTATATTTGATCTTGGTCGCCTGTGCAATTTTAAATCCAAACCTCCAACATAATATATCAGCTTAAATCCCGGAGCAATTTATTCTTCGTTTTTTCGGCTTTCTTCTGTGCGTTTGCCTTATTAAAAGGGCAAAAAGTTATCGAGTTGTAAACCCAAGCAGATTTATGAGTGATTGATATAGCGTTCTCATATTTTATAGATTAAGACTTAATATCTAGGTTTTTCTGTAAGTGTAATGTACTAAACTGTTTTAAATATTTCTTATTACTTTTAAGTAATTAGTAAGGTAGTTGTATTGGTATCATTTACAGTGTTTTCTTTCACGTAAGTTGTTTTAAGTCGTAAACATTTATTAAGAGTAAGACTAGTTCTAATATCGTCCTCTGCAATGTATTAGTTTAAATTATAAATTCCTCTATGTACTCTAATTTGTTTAGAAATATTTTATCGTAAAAATAACTAAAAATAAAATAAAAAAGCTATAATTCCATCTCTCGGACAGAAATGAAAATTATCTGAGAAATAAAAGTACAGCGAAGAGTATTACATTGCTTCAAATCACAAATGGCTAGAATTGCTATTGATAATGCGAATCAAGGGCCGAGTATATATTTGTACGTACAGTCGCTATTCACATTGGCAATAAATGTTCTAGCCATTTGTGATTTGAAGCATACTACTACATATGCTCTTGTACACTTCGCTGTAATTTCACTTCTCGAATAGTTTTCATTTCTATCCAAGAGGTGAAGTTATAGTTGTTTTTTCATTTTTCGTTACTCGATTCAACACCAATTAATTGATTTACATACATTCGACATACATTCGACAAAGTCAAATCTACCTCAAATTCTCAATGAACGAAACGTGTCATAGTCAGTGCTTTGTTGACTGTAACTTTTCATTAATTACCATAATTAAATTCTTTATTGAAATCTTATGAACTTTTATCGGCAAGGTAAATCTTTATACAAAAATAAATATGTTCATGAATGTTATGGTTTCATTACGGATAATACGCTGATGTAGTTAAAAAAATGATCTTTTTTTATATACGGAAATAATTTTTGAATATCTGAAATTTACCCACAAGAAATATTCTAGAAAAAATATAGAAAATGTGTGGGAATGAACTCTTTCATTTGTAAAGGGTATTTCAAATTTCGCGGGTTTTTTTAAAGAATAAATAAAATACATAATTTGCTTTCAAAAACTTTGTATTGGTAATTGAAGTATCAGTTATGACATTTATATCCGAAAAATAATATCTGTCAAATGGCTTCCTCTTGTAGCTCCACAAACGTCCACTCTTTTGTTAAAATTTTCAATGACATTTTGACATAATTGAGGCTCTATCTCACCAATGACACGAATAATTTCATCTTTCAAAGCAGGAATTGATTGCGGATTGTTTTTATAAACCTGATTTTTCACATAACCCCAAAGAAAATAGTCTAACGGTGACAAATCACATATTCTTGGTGGCCGATTAACATCACCGTTTCTTGAGATTACACGTTCAAGAAATTTGTCTCACAATAAATCAATTGATTCGTGTGCAAAGTGAGGTGCAGCGCCATCCTGTTGAAACCACATATCCTCTAGATCAATATTCATTAATTCAGGCCACAAAAATTCGGTTATCATCGGACGATATCGATCACCATTGACAGTTACAGCTTCACCAGCAGTATTTTCAAAGAAGTAACTCGTTTAGGATGTATAGATTTCTTATGAATAATTCGTGGATTTTTCTCACCCCAGATACGGCAACTTTGTTTACTAACATAGCCACCAAGTTCAAAAAGTGCCGCATCGGAAAATATTATTTTTTGAGAAAAATCAGCTGGTTGTTCATTGATGAAATTGACAAATGAACGACGTTTTAAATAATCTAATGGCTTCAGTTCCAGTGTTATTTGAACCTTATATGCCTTCAGAGCTAAATCCTTGTGTAAAATACGCCATGTTGTTGATCCACTAAGTCCAAATTGTTTTGAACGTCGTCTAATGGACATTTCAAGATCTTCAGCAACACTTTCACGAACTAAACAAATATTTTCTTGTGAACGACCACTACGACTGTATGTTTCACTTTTTTGATCTTCCACGGAACTGGTCTCTTGAAATTTTTTAATAATTCAGCCAATAGTGCTTGCAGATGGACGATTATGTAAACCATAAAATTCACGTAATTTTGTAAAAACTCTTTTCACAGAACGCTGATTTTTATAAAATAATTCAACAATTTGAACGCATTGTTGTACCATCAATTAAATCCACCTTAGAACGAATGAAAAAGGCAACGAAAGTGTAATTAAACATTTACTAATTTTCTCAGGGAAAGAGTATGTCTAAAAATTTTTATTTTCCTTATATTATTATTTTTGTAAATTGCTGTGATACATAGTTGTGCTGGATAGGTATAATAAGAGGAAAACATTTTTTATTATTGATTTCACAGAAAATGAATTGTCTTTATAGAAGCTTTAGCTTACTCTGGGGAGTAATATATAGTAGTTCAATTTATAAGATGTTATACAGGGTGTTCTGCAAAATCTGTCATACTGTTTTAATAAATTATGTATTATTAATTAAAAAATAAACTTCCTGAAAGTTATTAACGTTTTTAAAGTATTTTCTTTTATTTATATTATTACGTATCTGCCGATGATGATCTTTTGCGACAGTAAAATCACAGATCGAAATTACGAAAGCAACTTTCTCATAATTTATCGTACCTTCTGTTTAACTACAATTCCGGTAATAAATTATCTCAAAATACTAATTACAAATATCTCTTAATTAACACTGATTACTAAAATTGATCTTCATACGTCAAAGTCAGTATCATTAATATTTCCCACGTATGTTTCCAGAATTAGAATCGTTCCTTGTTTTTTTCTGAGAGTTTTTCAAAGCTTCCTGACCATATTTATGATTTTTTTGATAATTTGGCTCAAAATTATATAAGACCATATGTATGGTGGAGGTTTAGTGGGTAAGTGAAGAAAACTATATGTCCGAATATCCCAGGTTGAAGTCTTGGATTTTCTCTAACATTGATTATATCTTTCAGTTCCAACCCTACTCAGACTTTCGAGAAAATAATTATAAGGTAATAATGGTATATTGCGCTAGTCGTATCACAATTGCTGAAGAGTTGGTATTGTAACATATCAGTTCTGTTACAAAACCATAGTCTAGATTTGTTATGGGTATTTTTCATTTCATGCAGTTTTGGCCAGAAGTAGCTACGTTGTAAATTTAATTTTTTTTTCAAATTTTGTTAGCTAACAAAAAGGAAGTAGTTTATACTATTTCAACTTTTTTAAAGTTGATATTTATATGTTTTTTAGTATTATTTTTCAATAGTAAAGACAAATGCTCAATCGTTTTGTTACGGAGCATAGAGCGTTCCTCCGTTCGTTATATCCCTTGCGTGCTTTAACCTTGGCGACCTCCTTTTCTCGCATATATATCTTCCATGTCCTTTTCCTTACGTGATATTGCACATGCATCAGGAGTATACTCCATGTATGTATGTATAATAATAGTGCCCATTACCTCAATATTTATTCGGCTTATTATAAATTTGTTTAAAATGAATTTAATTTGTCCATTTAAATCTAGCTTCACTCTTTAATATTTTCAACTAGCTTCGGAAAGGTAACGTTGAACAAACTAACATAGCTCGAATATTAATATTGCTGTTGCTAATTCAGAAGTTGCTTTATTTTTATTTCGGAGACTGTATCATATTACTATTAAATTCTACCCATACTTTCAACTCAAATCACTGGTAAATTGTAGTGCTTACGATGTTCAATATTTTAATATAATAAATCATTATAAACTTTTAGTTTATCAATGATTTTCCGCTTTACTTAATTCTTGTTTAATAAAATGTTAAATAGCATATTAAAGTAATAATAAAATATTTTTATGAGATATACTTTGTCGTGGTGAGTGCCCTATTTGGTCGTAAGCTTTTACACGTCACGACCACGGGAGCGAGTGTCTAAAATGTTACATACAATAATGATAATTTTCCTTGTAACCGATTCAAACATGTTTAAATTAGTATATATTTCTAACTAAGGTTGTATTTCAATATTTACCACAAATATAAGGACGTTCTAACAAGTATTTTGTTTCGAGATTTATGTTATATAATTATTTACCTCAAAAGGAACATCTCTCTTCTGAATTCACTTCAAACAAGACTCCTGTATAAACTCCCTTTTCTAATATTGTAAGTCCCAAAGAAATATCCCGCGACTCGGTAAACAAATTCAATATTAATTTTACTTGGAAAGTGTATACAAACGAAAACCAAAGCGAGATAAAGACAGGAGGAGAGATACAGGGGATAGGAGAGTGTTTATTATTTTCGAACTTTACCCGATATTAAAATAAGATTTACAATTTTCATAAGTTCGTCGAGCTTGCTTACGCTGGGGTCTTCTAATGCCCCAGAAACTCAATTTTGGAGAATCAGAAGTTTCGGTCCGCTCGCAAATTGAACTTGACGCGAGGTTGTCGAGGCGTAATGGAGGGAAAAATGAACGTCCAAATACTAACTTTATATACATATATGTTTATGTGCGTGTGTACAGGAACAGCGAAACTTTTAAAGTATAATTTAGACGTGAATAAATTTGCTCTTTCGTAATGAACGAATTGTAGGCACGGATCGATTTCTGAAAGGTGGGTTGGTGATACCCTTGCAGTCAAAAAGAATTTATAAATAGCTTCAAGACGATTGAATACAAGAGCATGGGCAATTGGTGTTTTTCGAAGAGTAGTATCCAAATTTAGAGAAAAAATATAGGAAGCTTCAGAATACAAACAAGTTTATTGGCAAGTAAATATAGAGCAAACAAGTTGAATAATCGTAATAATTTGCATTAGTAAATGCTCAAACTTAGAGGTCATATAAATAAATTATTCACATTAGAATTGTTGTGTATATAGTTTTCTAAATATATATTCTGTGAACGCAGTAGATTCTAGTAGTATATAGGTATGTTTAACGATAGTTGTATCAAACGTCAGTCTGTCTAATAGAAGTTTGAAAGTGTGCAATCTTATGTAATGCGTTCACTCAGAGTTTGTAATTTTTATCATATTTACATGTATGTAAAGAAATATGATACTACTCCCTTAGTATAATGTTAAAATTACATTATTTCCAAAAGATGGTGCTTATTTTGTCGAAAACTTGCTGACGATATGTGAAGTGACTTTTTGATTTCGTGGATAGATTAAATGCCACTGCATATTAGTTATTTTATTATATATATATATATATATATATATATATATTATTTATATATAAATTTGTTTCGTGCGTGTTTTTGCCGTAGTTTCCAGATGCGACACTGTTTAATTATCTGCTGATGGTGACATTATAGTTGTCAAAATACGTATACAGAATACGAGAATTAATGTGGAAGTAGGTTATATATTTACCTTAAATGATTAAGATAATTAACCACAGCCTCTACCAAATTTACGATCAGATGAATAGATTACTATAAATAAATGATCATACGAACACGTCAATGTTAAACAGGGTTTAGCAAATGTTCTGTAAAATATGGACAAAATGACATAAGTGTCTTCACTTCTACCTATAGAAGTTTAATTTCTATGCAAGAGATTGACATATAGTTCTGTCTCATTACTTAGTATCATCATTTTGAAAAAAATATCTACCATCTGCTTACAATTGCCGAACAAAGCCAGGCTACCTGATGAGCTTTGGATTAAACAAAACGATCGTCATAGTTAGCCCCTTGTTCGACAGTACTTGTTTCATTACGTTGCAAATAAATGATCAATTATATATTGGGAAGTTCTTGATCTGTCGTAATGAAATATACCAAACAACAAAAATTCCGAACCTTTAAAACTACAATATGAACCTTTTCAAGATAATACGGCAATAAAGTACTTAAATAATTAGTTTTAGAATTATAAATAAATGACATACCTATTTCATCTAAATTTCTTTACTAGAAAACACCTATTCATGCGATAGCACTTGTGCTTCAAAGTCTAGAAATGTTCTACAAGCATCACATTAAGTTAGTTAAGTTTTACGGTAAAACATATATGTAGGTATATTTGCTACATGCAAATGTCATACTTGTTACATGCAAATGTCATTTGGATCATAACGTTCACGCCACGCCAATATAATTAAAGATTTGTTGCATAGATTGCGCTAGTAATACCTGAAACCACCAAGCAAGTCACTATTTTAGATTAAAAAATATAATAATCCTTTTTTCGCAAGCTTCTTTTCTCGGTTTAAAACACACGTTGCCGTTGGAAACTTCGCTAACAGCGTATGACTTGATAATAGAGGACATATAAAGTATTTTTAAAAGTATAGTGATTATCCGCATTGAACGTCCAGCATCACTTAAAGTACATATTCAAACAGATTGTTCCACTCTTAACTGTTGTCATTTCGGCATGTTTGAAATTGTTAAAATTAAAGCCACCGCACAATTAATAAAAATATTAACTAACAGAGATTGCAGAAATTAGTAAAAGAATCTCGTTGGAATTTATTGATATAAATTTCAGGAAATTACACATAGTATTGACAAAATGTGCTTAAATGTATAGTATTTGAAATTAAATAAACACATACATAATAATATAATTTTCATTAAATTTCCCATCGTGAAACTAATTTATATATTTATGTATAATTATGACATCATAACCGAACTGCGGGTTTTTAAATAAATATTAGATCTGTTCCATAATACGATTTATGGCGTGTAAAAGGACTCGAAGTTACACTGCCTGGTGGCTTAATTGGTAAAGCAGTCGTCTAGAAAACGGCAGATAGAACTTCGAGTCCCTCGCCAGCGCAGAAATTTTTAATTAATTTCTGTGTGTTTAATTAACGATGGAGTAGCAGAAAATAATATAATTTTCATTAAATTTCCCATCGTGAAACTAATTTATATATTTATATATAATTATGACATCATAACCGAAGTGCGGGTTTTTAAATAAATATTAGATTTGTTCCATAATACGATTTATGGCGTGTTAAAGGACTCGTAGTTACACTGCCTGGTCGCTTAATTGGTAAAGCAGTCGTCTAAAAAACGGCAGATAGAGGTTCGAGTCCTTCTCCAGCGCAGAAAATTTTAATTAATTTCTGTGTATTTAATTAACGATGGAGTAGCAGAAAATAATATAATTTTCATTAAATTTCCCATCGTGAAACTAATTTATATATTTATATATAATTATAAATAAACACATTTTTAAGTAAATGTTTATTATTCGATGTCTACTGTCTGTTTCGAGATTTACGATTGACTGTAATCTGTTCAAAATATGTAATAAACAGTATGTTTGGCATTAGCACATTGTGCACATAGTAGGATACTGCAAATTAGTACTTTCCATTAACTATTTTACTATACTTTATTAGACGCTCTTGGTTGCCTTCTAACATTGATGGTACCACATAAAACTAACACCGAAGGGTGGGTCTACACAAGGCTAGCATTAACTGAGCGCTATATATTGATCACTATGTACGTAGTGTTTCTGGTGTGTATCTGCTGAGTAATAGAGGAGACACGTGAAACAGTTACGAAGAACTTCATTAAATAGGTACATAAACCCATAAATGCGTCAACTGCCGTCATACCATGTGATTATTTATCTTGGGGTACCGTAAAAGATGAAGTTTTCTTTGTAGAAATTATTCGATTTATGTCACTTGTATTACTTGTTTTAATTATATTTTCAACCCTTAAATACTTAAATTGAGCCTCACTTTTTTACAAAGCAAAAATAAAATTTTATCGATTTAGAATTGATGTAGTAGCTTAAAATCACGTTAATATTGTCTTGCTTACTGAAGGCTTTTTTCATTCACAAATTTTTGGAGCTAATGAAAAAGGTGAAATTCGCTGTATCTGAAGAATATATAGTGGAGGTAACATTTCCAAATTTAGTTGTCATTTTTTGACTGGTATCTTTCTGTTTCGCAAGGACATTATGCTATTGTTGGCTGCATTATGAACAAGCGTTGGTAACTTTGACCTCACTACGAGACATGTTAGCACATACCACGTGCACCGGAAAGTCATTACCGGTTTTTTCGAAAAAAAACTACATGATTTTCAAAAAAATGGAAAAATTTATTTATTCAAAGTATTGGCCTTTTGATTCTACACACCTTGCTCATCTTTCAGGCAATTTATGGATGCCATCCCAAAGAAACTGTTTGTCCTTTAAGCAAAACCATTCACCGAGCCATTTTCTAACTTCTTCGAAATTGGCGAAGGGCTGCTCTGCAAGCGTGTCTCATTGATGCGAAAAGGTGATAGTCAGACAGGACAAGGTCTGGAGAGTACGGCGAGTGCGAAATTATGACCCATCCAAGTGCTTTCAACGCTTCCTTGACCGGTTTCGTTGTATGAGGCGGCGCGCTATCGTGCTGTAAAATAACTTTACCGTGTTTTTGGACTCATTCTAGGCGTTTTTTATCAATGCATGGTTCAAATTGATAATTTGTTGTCCGTAGCGATTAGTACTTACTGTTTCACCAGGTTTCAATAGTTTGTAATACACCACGCCACTTTCGTCCCACCAAATACAGAGGATTGTCTTGCGACCACTACGATTGGGCCTTGGAGTCGATGGACCGGTTTCGTCAGGTGATAACCATGATTTTTTGCGCTTAGGGTTTTCGAAATAAATCCATATTTCATCACTCGTCACAGGAGCATTTCACAGGCGGTTTTTCGATTTTCTATTTTCCTGTTATTCAATTGATGTGGGATCCATTTCCTCATCTTTTAGATTTTTCCTATTGCTCGTAATCGGTCGCTAATCGTTTCTTGGACCACATTTAACGCTTCTGCCAATTGTTTTTGAGTTTGGGTTAGGTCTTCATCCATTAACTCTTGCACTTTCGCATCTTCAAAGTTTTTCGGTCTACCAGAATATTTTCTTGTCTTGCACATCGAAATCATCAGTTTTGGTTTGTCGAAACCACGCCTCACATGTTTTTATGGTTGGGTCATGCTCACCGTAAGTTTCTACCAGCAAACGATTACTTTCAGCGGCTTTTTTCTTTTGATTAAATAAAAAGAATAATGCGTGCCGCAATGACCTTTTCAAAGAGGTATAAATATATGACAGTGTTATTTTCGCAAAAGATAACATGTATGGCTTTGAAGCTTGATGTCAGTAGAATAACATTATAACGTTATACTTAAGTCAAGCGACATCTGTTAGAAAAACCGGTAATGACTTTCCGGTACACTTGGTATTTTATTAATTATCAAATGCCTATTTTCTAGTAAACAAAAATACGGCATATCTTTTCGGAAGGCTTAATGAGAATATCCTGTTTATTTTTTCAAAATGTACTTCCAGATAATATTTGTTCTATTCTGTAATAAAACTTGTTATGATATATTTAACTTAAACCCGGTAACGGTTCCCCAGATAAGCGATTATACATTTACAGAGAAAGTGTATCAATAGAAGTTTATGTTATAAAAGGAATTTTTTCCGAATGGCAGAAAATTTGTCCGGAAGAGCGAGTTTATATAACTAAAAAGTTCGAGGCGATCCCTGTTATCTGTTCCTTCTTCCGCCCGTAACCTTTTTTCTTCGTACTGACGGTGCGAGACATCGGATGAGTAAATGCTGTCAATCTATATACATACATTAATATTATGTTCGTATAACGTGATCGTTGAAAAATAAGAGTAAACGCTGAAAACCGACATTGTTACTGTATAAAAATCGAATACAGTGTATTTTAGAAAAGTGATCTTGTTTTGTGGTTAAATATTTAAGTTATTTTAGTTGACTACATTGATATTCTACGAAAATGTAATGAAAAATAGAAGAAATAATTCACCAATTTATGTTTTTTAACTTCTATTTTCATGCGTTTCGTGATGGATTAAATATTGGTGTTACACCTAATTTTAATGGACATATTGGACACATCCATATGAAGGTGTTTCAAATTGCACGGTTTTTTTAAAGAATGAATAAAATATAGATGGCGCACTGAATTTGTTTGGGTATGTGGGCATTTAAAAAGTGTGATATATGACATTTATAAAAATGGCTTCGTACACGGTACAACAACGCGTTGAAATTGTTGAATTATTTTATGAAAATCGGCGTTCTGTGAAAAGAGTTTTTAGAAAATTACGTGAATTTTATGGTTTACATAATCGTCCATCTGAAAGCGCTATTGGTTGAATTAATAAAAAATTTCAAGAGACCGGTTCCGTGGAAGATCAAAAAAGTGAAAAATACAGTCATAGTGGTCGTTCACAAGAAAATATTGGTTTTGTTCGTGAAAGTGTTGCTGAAGATCCTGAAAAGTCCATTAGACGACATTCACAACTTGGACTTAGTGGATCAACAACATGGCGTGTTGTACACAAGGATTTAGCTCTGAAGGCATATAAGGTTCAAATAACACAAAAACTGAAACCATTAGATCATTTAAAACGTCGTTTATTTGTTAATTTCATCAATGAACAACTAGCCGATTTTTCTCAAAAAATAATGTTTTCCGATGAGGCACATTTTGAACTTGGGGTGAGGAAAATCCACGAATTATTCATGAGAAATCTATGCATCCTAAACGAGTTACTGTTGTGTGCATTATGGTCAGGTGGTGTAATTGGACCTTACTTCTTTGAAAATGCTGCTGGTGAAGCTGTAACTGTCAATGGTGAACGATATCGTCGGATGATAATAGAATTTTTGTGTCCTGAATTAATGAATAATGATCTAGAGGATGTGTGGTTTCAACAGGATGGCGCTACACCTCATTTTGCACACGAATCAATTGATTTATTAAGAGAAAAATTTCTCAAGAAACGGTGATGTTATGTGAAAAGTCAAGTTTATAAAAACAATCCAGAATAAATTCCTGCTTTGAAAGATGAAATTATTCGTATCATTGGCGAGATAGAGCCCCAATTATGTTAAAATGTCATTGAAAATTTTAACAAAAGAATGGACGTCTGTGGAGCAGCAAGAGGAAGTTAAGGTTTGTACGAGAACCAAATATTGTTTACAACGCGGAAGAAACCTAAAATCCAGCGTTTCTCACAAACACATAGATGAATATATACGACCCATATATGGTCGGAAATCGTCAGGTAGGATCGTTCTATGATTCTGAGTTGACAATCCTAATACAGAAATGTTGTATTGTCATTAGTTTAGTTATACGAATTGTTTAACAGGCGTGTAGATTTGGTAACATGGTATAAAACCATCAATAAATCAGTAGGTATGATATGACAAAATACAAGAGACTATTTAAGTGTGAAAATAACAATAATAATGATAATGAACGTAAAAGCTGAAATTGGTGGCCATTGGTTTGAAGACAAAGCTGTGGCCTTTGCGGAATTGAATTTAAGACGCGGTGCAACATATCTGAGGTAATTATTTGTATTGTGGTGAGGTTAATTCTATTTATTACTTCCTGTTCATTGGCCGGAGGCGTCGCATACACCTGTTGCTTAAAAAAAATTTAAAAAAAATTAAATTGTTCGTCAAACTGACAAGTGACAAAATTTGGCAAATAATTATTTTTAAATTATTATTTTGAAATGTTTAATAAGGTAAAATATTGCCATAAAACGAGTAATTACGCCAACGTAGGGTAGCGTAAAGTTATTTGATAGTAAAAAACATGGTTTTCCACAGAAAATATCAAAAAAAAACGAAATATTTTTTGTCGCACATTTTCAATATTGATGGTCTCGTGTGCCTTCCTGACTGACAGTACATTTCTGTATTAGGATTATCGACTCAGATTTATTCATAGAATCGCCCTATCTAACGGTTATCCGTGCCGCATATATGTATGTTGCAGGATTAATTATTTTGTGATTATTAAAAGAAGAATTTTTTCAATGCCCCGTTTCTAGTAAAAAATTGGTATATAATTATTATATAAGGTGCTTTTGAAATTACGGTTTAAAGCGTTTAATACAATTTCAGACGCAGTGACCTGTTGGTATAATTATTAACACTCTTGCTTGTAAAGCAAGTTCGGCAAGGGTTCAAGGCTCACTATGGGATCAATTTTGACTAAAAAATACATGAAATTCGTAAAGTAAAAAAAGCAATTAAATATATTTCTAACTTCTTACTTTCAAATAAATGTAATTTTTTGTTTGCAAGATTTCTTCGATTTGAATTCTATCAAGTCTTGAAGTTTGTGCAAAACTCTTGATAGTGGTTTCAGTACTTAAAAGCAATTATCTCCTCGGACGGAATTATTTCAACTTCAAAATACTATTTAAAAGTTGTATCTACTATATATATTTCCGAATAAAATTCCGTGCTTAGATTATTATTTTAAAATTTACTTTTCAGCTGTCCAAGTTATTCTCGATACCCTGGACGACATATATTGTCTGCAGGAATCGCGACCGGAGGAGCGAGCCCATGTTCTATCCCTGTTGGAAGACACGCGTCTGCATCTTTTTCTTGAGGTGAGTTCAGCGACGAGCACACATCAGCGCATGACATCGACACTCTAATCATTCGGTACATCTCGTCCTTTTTCGTGTCGACGGCGTCACGATTGATCGTCACTTGTTTCTCGGCGTCGAGATAGTTCTTTTCGTTCATTGGACTGTTAGGATTAAAGAAAGAAACAAAACGACGCTTATAAATAGTAACAAAAAAGAGAGAAAGAACAAAAATAAACTAAATAAAGAAAATTTGTTGTAAATATGCAATTCAGATGCTTTTTGAAAGACAAAAGAACTGTTTAATACAACGTTTGGTGTCTTTTCTTTTATTTGCGGTTAAAATGAATTGAATTAAAGGATAAAAATGGTGAAAAAAACGTATCACAGGGATTTGTTAAGCAATTCCATCTTTTCGACGGATTTTGTGGCACTCATGGGTCTTTTGGTACGTTGTTTTTGCATTTTCCGCGGCCAAGCGACAAAAAAACGAAAATGTCAAATTTACACAGAAAGAAATTACCTTATGATCTCTCTAAAAGCAAGAAAATGACAAGCAAAAGATTGAATAAAGAAATTCCACTCTCTTCAAATCGATTGTGATGTAATTTTTTTTCTTGTGTGAGACGTGTTCTTGTTTGTGTTTCTATGTAATCATTTCACGTACCTTGCCTTCTCTGTCATTCTTCTGTCAAATTCTGTTTTGTTCACAGCTGTACGATGTAATTGCGAACAAACTGACACCTGCGCGCGGACCTTCGAGTGACGCCGTACAGAAAGTTCGCGACGCCCTAGATGTTCTTAGAGACATTGAGCATCGGCGAGATATTGATTACAGGGACCTGCAAGAGCTACAGGATCTACTGAACCGGCCGCACGTGAAGGTAGGTGGCGTTGTTGGTTTTTTGAAATTCAGATGTATGGGAAATTTAAATGTAATTGAAAAGTTATCTGTTTTTATATTTTAGGTGTTTTTTAAATTAATTTATGTTTTAATGTATATTTATTTAATAGTAAACACTATTATATTTTCATATTTTTGTCCCGCTTTATGAATCGAAAAATCGAATTTTTACCTGCTTTATACTTCATTAAATTTTATACCATTGTAATTAGCTAAACATGCGTTTTAGCCGAATCATGCCTAACCCTTTTTGAATTAACAAAATGTATTTACGTTCAACTGATTTTTCTAAATTCTTTTATTAACTTTTGTACATTAGCGTTGCTCTAAATAATACTATTGCAGTAAGGTATTTTAACATCCCTCACTTTTGAGTATTTTTTTTCATAATCATAGGAAGTGTTCAAATTTAACCAGACTTGTTTTATGAAAAATGTAATTACAATACTACGACAATCAAAATTTTCATTATTTTTCGATAGTCTCTTTCGATAGTGCAGCGGTATATTTGTACTCTCGATTTGAAAGTTTTCTGATACTTGGCTGGAAGAAGTCTGGGTTTGCTGAGTATCCACTTTCAAACAGCTTCCATAATTTCATCGCTAGTCATCTAATTTTTTCTGCTTAAAAGTTCTTTTAAAAGCTAGAACAAATGGAATGTTCCAATGTTCTACTAATTTGGTTATAATTTTTTATTTTGTCAATTTTCATTAAAATTACAATGTAGTTTGTCGGTATAATTTCCATTTACTGGAATACACTTATCCCTACATGAAACTATTTTTTCTTAAAGAATTTTGTCGGAATATTTACAGCCCACCAATTTATAGCAAGTTTTACCTCATTTCAGCTCTGAACTCGGGCACTCCGTACTTCAAATTTGGTAATAGATTACAATCACTAGGAGTCACATCTGGTGAATAGGGTGAACATGGAAGCAATTTGAAACTCATCCTTCGTTTTTGTGCAGTATGAGGTCTAGTATTGGCAAGTCACTGCTGTAATGGTTTAGATAAAAGAGGAGAATAATATTATGTATAATTGCAGTACTATTCGGTCGATGTACTTTTTCGTAATCCCAGAATGCAGTATTACTCTTTGTACCAACGAAACTACACGTGCTTAAAGCAGAGTGAAGTAGTTCATCAGTAATTATTATTTGTTGCTAAAATTGATCGTCGTAACGAACTGCAAATTCTTGAAGTTGACGGTATATGTTGAACCAGCTGAGTTTCTTTTTCGGTCCCAGCAACCTTGGTGTCAATCGGGCCGAAACCTTATTCAGTCACAGATGTTCGTAAAAAAGTTTATGAACTACAACATTAATTACACAAGTAGTGTTATTCGCCTAGTATATTTGAGTAGGTTCCCCATGTCAGCAGCGTTTCTTTGATTTACGGAGGTGCTCGAGATTCTAGTGATATTCTGACAGGTTTAAAACGATCGACTCATCGATAGACAGCTCTTTTACATTCTGCAGACTCTCCAAATACACCTTGCAGACATTGAAAGACCTCCGAAAGTTTCACGTTCTCTTTAAATAAAAAAAAAGTGATAATTCTTTGTGATATAGTCATGTCTTCTATGGTTGTAAGGATCTGCGGTACAATATTGCGTGAAATAGCTGTGTAAGCTAGAATCAAATTCCTAGAACTTTGAATATATTTTTCGTATACTTAGAGGAGACAAAATTGGGACTGGATGTAGACTAAAATCCTTCTTAATTTTTGTTTTTGCAACAGTATGAGGATGAGTAATGCTTTGGCGAAAGCAAACACGTTTTTCTCTTTTTAATCAGTAATAAGAATTCAAAATTTTATCTCCCGCTTTCTCATATCGTTGCAACAACGAGAAGGTGATTTATAAACGATTTAATTTCTACTCCTTTTAATCGTTTCGTTTACTTTTTTGTTTTTCTTATATGTATCTTTCAAATTTTTAATTTTCAAATGTTCGAGGGATTGAGCGAACACCTATTCGTTTTGCTATTTAAGAACATAAACTTGAGAGTTGAAGTTCATCGTAGATGTGGTTCATAATACTACCATATTCTCTTCAATTTTTTAAATCAGTCCTAAATGAAGATTTAATGTTAACGGTTCTGGTCAACTTTGAACATCCTTCGTACATTGAAAAATGCATTTTGACATTCGGTATTGCCTTAAAGAAACGTACTAATGGACATTATATTTATTATAATTACTTGATATATCAGGCAACCTCTTATTAAGTGTATCTACAACTTCTTTAAGTATCCAAAGGATTCATGTCTTATTTATAAAATTGTGCTTACTTATTCCTGTACTCTGAAATGAAAAAAATTTCTAGTAATTACTTTTCACTATTCAAAACCTTGCTAGAATTTTTCATAGTGTTTAATTAGAGGTCTACTATAGTTTTGTTTTTTTAAACCGATTAAACATATTGTCTGATGTAAAATTCCTTTGTAACGGCCACTTCTGTTTTACTTAATGATTTATTCCATTCTGGTTACTCCAAATATATCGTAGGTAATTGCTGATATTCTAGTACTCTTTGGCATGTATTCAACAAGAATAACGCCTACTTGATTCTAAAGGACGATGGGTCATCCCCAATGGAATCCCGACCTCACTGAAACTGTTTCGTTTCATATATACCGTAATCATTCGTTCGTTAATAGTTTCAGGGGAATTTGGTTCCTTTGTAAAATTGATGGCATTGCGATACTTTAATTTCACAGAACTAATTTTTTTTCCGAAACACTATAAAGTACAAGATAATGAACGAAATGAAGTCAAATTTGTCACATAAATAGTAAATGCTCGATATTGAACGCTAAAGTTTAAACCACGAAAGCTTGCCGGTGTATCAATAAGCAACATATATCGGCATTTGTCTAATTCATCTATAGTCACATGTGTTGAAGAAAGAAAGAGCGCAAACTTTTTTCTAATAAAGTTACGTACTACGCCTTGTCAAGAAATCGTGAAAAAATAGGAACAGACGTATGCAGAACTTGTGTATATTACACACATGTGTCACGTATAATATAGATAAAATAGTGTTTTGACTTTTCACTTACGAAGTTTGTCTTTCTACGGCTCCGACATTGTTATATTTCTTGTATTTTATCACTATTATTTGTTATTGTTCTAACAGCTAATTTATCGTATTTATTTCAACATCCCTGTAAGTTTACACTTACTACCTACGTAGGCAGCTTTTACATTTTTTATTTGCAGATTTACAGGTTAGGTATATAGTACTTTATCGCATCTGACAGCAATATAAATATAATATTTAATTTGACATTTTCACTTCCTGTCGACATCTCATTTTATGTGACAGTGGTCATATGATTGGAAAACATTTCTGATTTCATCTTTACCAAGAAGCGCATAATTAGTTGTTTATCTCATTAGCTTTTCTTATCACCAACTACTTAGATTTTTTTGTTGGGTTTGAATATATGTATATACAAAACTAACTCATACTCTCTAAAATAGTTGATATCTTTGTGTAAGTTTAGTTTTTATTTTCCATTATTACCTCCTCCTTTTAATTAAAGAGACAATGAAACAATGAATGTAAAAATGAATGAGAATGTGTTCGAAATGAAATGTAGGTTATATAATATATGATGATTAATTCGATGTTAAGGTAAGGAGTTAATAATTAATAGTTGTGTACAATGAGCGCCAAAAGTCCAGGACGCGTGCCAAGCTGAAAGAAAGATTATTAGTGGAATAAAACGACAGAAATGCCTTTAAAATTTTATTCACAAGTTAAATGAATTCTTAAAGCTTGAATGTGGTAACTAGAAATAGTTAAAAAGAACTAGAGAACAAAAAAATAGGAACAGACGTAATAGCAAAGCTGCAATAAATTACACACATGGATGTACAAGGCTGCTAATAAAGTATAAAATAAAAGGTTAGATTAAAACGGGCACCGGGCGTTGCATATATGTATGTACTTGCTTGTTTGTATGTGTATATATCCTGGATCAGGAAAGGTGTATTTATATTCCGCGGTCGCGGAAATTAAACGTAGGTCACAACATCCCTGAATAAAGGTTCGCGGCACAAACACGTGTAGTCTCACTGACGACAGAAAAGCGAAGCGTTTCTTTTTTATGGCTTTATAAGATTTACAGGTTGAGGTATATGTGCGTGTCATGTTTGAATTAACCAATAGCAAACAGGGACAGCAATATAAATTAGCTACATTAAAATTGATTTTAATTTCAATATGAGCATTAAGCAAATTATCTACACAGAATAGTAGATTTTATTCTGTGAAAAGAAATACCAAATTGGGATTGGTATTTGAATGCGAATTGCATTTAAAAATCAATATAACTAAATTGATATCTTCAGTGAAAAGTTTTGTAACTTCGATAATTTTTGTTGTTTATGCTTTTATTGCAGCTTTGACCCTTCGTACGTGACTAACACAAAGGACTCTGCATTTATATATACGAGTACCGGACAAATATATATAATAATTTAGGAATTCATACTCTCTAAAATTAAATAATTAATCTTAAAAACGATATAAGAAATTATTATATATAGAGAGTGTAATACCATGTGTTAAGAAAATTTCCAAGGCAATGTGTTTAAAATTACAGAAAAAAGATTTTGTCATTTTTAGCGTTTTAATTGCGGTCTTTGTATGAATAGCCTCTACAGCGAACCTTTTTTAAAGAATACGTACCTGGAAGATCAGAGTTTATTTATATAACCAAAGGAGATATACTAATTTTTAGTATGTCTCCTTGAAATATTAAGTCTTTTTTATACTTTCAATTCAATTTTTCGCATATACTCCAACTTAATTAAAAAGTAAAGGATTTCAATTCATAAACTTTAACGTATGTACTTTCATGTTTGCATATTAAAATGTAATTTACAGAATTCAAATACAATATATAGTTCAGAAAATATAGCCCATTCAAATCGTGTTCGCCTATCGAATCACGCTGTATATATTTGGACTAACAATGTTTTAAAAAATCATTCATTTTGTTTCATATTTACATGTAATGATTTGTATGTCAAAAAATAAGAATATTCTACAAAGTTAGTATCATTTTAGGTAAAGTTAGTAAACTGTACTAAAAATATCGATAATAATAATTACTAAAACTTGAATGAGAATAAATTTTTAGAATTGCAATCATAGCTGTATTGACCAACAAATTCCCATTCGCTGCAATAATGAATACGCAGTAAACTGCAAATTTGAGTGGTATTATCTTTTGAAACAAAAAATTGTTACAATGTAATTATTGAGATGGAAAGGACATTGTTATAAATTAAACTCGAAAGGCTTGATAGTATCAAACACTTATGACTTACAGTCATAAATTTTTTATTGTTTTCGATACTTTATAGTCAATTTATATATTTAATCAACAATTTAAGTTCATAATGTAAATGTAAAGTAACAAGTTAATTAACTATGTCTAAATATTCATAATCATATAACACATAAGATTCAAAGAATTAAAAATTAAACTATTTCATAGTATGACCGAATAATTAAATATTGTCGAAATTTACGCATAAAATATAATTTAGTTTTTATAATATTTAAAAGCGTCTTGAATAAAGGTATAAAAAATTTAGTGTCGAATATGTATAATACTGTATTACAAGCTTTTTGAAAGTTCAGGTGTAAGTATAGAGATGGCTCAGGTGTATTTACTAACATAAACTTTTTACTGTGAATAAAAAACCATTTAACAGTGAATAGAAAACCATTTAACTGTTTTTGAAAACTTTTATTTTCACAAAATGGCACAAAATGTTAACAAAAACTGTCCATTAACAAATAAGAAAATAAAAGTATAAATAATAAGTAAATAAGTTAAATTATTGTCATATGTATGTATTAACAATATTTATAATATTTGTAGCACCTATTTTTGAAGAAGATTTGCCACATTTTGAAAAGATTTTTTTTATTATATACCCCATTCCTTTAAAAAGTTTACGAATTCATAATGAAATCTACTTTCATTGTTTGCACAGCCATTTTCGCCAATTCCTAAGAGATGGCGCATTGAATTTGCTGGATCGATAATAAAGGAATGGTTATGGTAAAACAGTTTTCTGTGCGATGAAATAACACTTTCCCAAGCAAATATTCCTATTGATTTTTAATTACCTGCTTTTCATCTCTTTTAGAGATTTTTTTTTGTATTAATTGTTATCGTTATTTGCATTTGTTTTTAGATCCATACGATAGTCGACCAATGATCTGATATTTTTGTTGTTTTGGTACTATTGACTTAATTTAATAAAAATATAATTGAAGTACTATTTTATACAATTTTGGCTAGACTGGTCGATTTTGAAATATAAAATTAAAATAATTACTAGAAGACGAACAGAATGAGGAACGAATTTGGCAGTGTGATCAGAAATTGTGTGTGAAATACCTACAAAATTGACAACTTCGTGTTTGTTTTTCGTTTTATGGTGAATGCGGACGACAGATTGTCTTGGTAATTAAATTGTATCAAGAATTTGTTTAATATATTAACAAACTAGGTGATCATACAAACAAATTGTACTCATTATCTTAAAATATTTCAACTGTAAAAATGTTGTTAATGTTGCAGGCCATTGTTTAACGGATTTTCATTTTTAAATATTCAAAAATATTCTCTAATCCTTGCTAGTTGTAATCCTTCAATATTACGCAACTAGTCCTTGTAAATCTTATTTGTCCAAAGTCCAAATAGATAGAAATTTAATGGAGAAAAGTTTGGTGATTTGGGTGGTCATATTTCTTTACTTATTATCTTTTACGTAAAGATCCACCCCAAATTTTGCAATGGAGAAGTAGTTAAATGTTCAATAGCTCCATGTTGCTGGAAATATCTATGTAATATTTCCCTTTCTTTCACTTATTATTATACAAGAAGCGATTTAAAATTATTTCTTTGAATTTCTGGGTAATAATCTTATTATGGAAAAAATAGGACTATTAACCGTTTTATTTGATGTATGCTTGTGTGAATAAGGGTACGACGATCGCAGTTTAACTTAGTTCGAAAATTTGTAGAGTTTATTGATTCAGATATAGGTGAACCAAGCTTTGTCAGTGAGGAATGTTAATTTTTCATCTTCTCTATAGTGCTGAAGAAAGACAACATGAACATCATCTTTAATTCCGATAAAAGGATAGGAGAATTTTTAGAAAACTGGAAATATAAAATTCTTTCTGTCAATGCAAAAGGCAAGCAAATAGAAGAGTAAATGTTTAGAAGTAAAGCGACTTTATTATTTTTAGCACAACATATGTTTACCATAGGGTGCTAAAACGGTTTGGATAGGACGACAATGGTAAGCCAACAGAATTGTGCGGGAAATAATAGGATTAGGAAAACGTCATAAAAACCAACACAAAAGTAAGAATCGACAATGCTTACCACCTGCCTGGAAACGGGTATTGACCAGCCAACAGATACCCAGCGGGCGAGCCTGCAAGCGCCCTTGTTATTAATGAAAATGAGAGCTTGTATTGGCGGACATATCGGCTAACAGCTATTAGGAAGATTTATAAATACAGGAATGGTGACAGCAAGCGTCATTCAACATAGCGAGCGAGGTCTCGTTGAACTATTCTGAGAAAAGTATTTTTAAGGTCGAAAATTATATTATTTTCTGCTACTCCATCGTTAATTAAATACACAGAAATTAATTAAAAATTTCTGCGCTGGAGAAGGACTCAAACCTCTATCTGCCGTTTTCTAGACGACTGCTTTACCAATTAAGCCACTAGGCAGTGTAACTTCGAGTCCTTAAAAACCAACACAAAAGTAACACGCCATAAATCGTATTATTAATGGAACAGATCTAATATTTATTTGAAAAACCCGCAGTTCGGTTATGATGTCGTAATTATATATAAATATATAAATTAGTTTCACGATGGGAAATTTATTTGAAAAACCCGCAGTTCGGTTATGATGTCGTAATTATATATAAATATATAAATTAGTTAATTAAATACACAGAAATTAATTAAAAATTTCTGCGCTGGAGAAAGACTCGAACCTCTATCTGCCGTTTTCTAGACGACTGCTTTACCAATTAAGCCACCAGGCAGTGTAACTTCGAGTCCTTTAACATTTTTAATTAATTTCTGTGTATTTAATTAACGATGGAGTAGCAGAAAATAATATAATTTTCATTAAATTTCCCATCGTGAAACTAATTTATATATTTATATATAATTACGATATTTTTAAGGTCATTCAAGTTACGCAACTAAATACCCCACAATTTCGTGGAATGTATGGTAATGTATACGAAATATACAACATACAACTTGGGCACTATCTTGCAGGCAGGCAGTTTCTAAATTTTCACGAAAGTTTTTCAAAAATTGTATATATATTTTAGCCTTACAGGTTTTTACGCTCATGGCTTATTTTATATTACATTTAAAAACCTATACATACATGACATTTTCTTAACCCTTTCAACATTTTTTCAAAAATTAGTATAGTTAATAATTAATGAAAGTGTTATTAAATATTATGATTGTTTCTCTATTAAATGTAGACTTTTGGATTTATATATTCAATTACTTTTACTAAAAATTGAAAATGGAATAATTCAAGCCAATGTAGGTTTTTATATACAAAAAATCATCGTCAGGTGTGCAGTATTTAACAAATTAATGCTTGCAGTCAGCTTAGCGCACCTTTGTGTTTTATCAAAATTCACATTGTGTTCATAATCGATTGTCACTCCGCATTCTACAATAAATGATTCCCGCCAGCGACATCTAACTGTCTGAATCTGCATTAACCTCTCAACACCGCCAGAACTAAATAGTTCAGATTCTAATTATTCCAATCTAATTATGCTCGGCGCATATTAGCCATACACCTACTTCTAGCTACATGCTGGCACCGGTCCCGAGTAATTTAATATATAAATGCGGTAATCCGCAGTGAATTTAATTTCCTCGCGAAGATTCTGAATTATAAATTGATAAACTCGAAATGCTTTCCATAATATTAACGCGTGATTTATAGTAGGCGCAAGCTAATCCAATTTACCGCAATGAGAAGTGTGTGCGTTTTATAAAAGTTTTATCGCTTATTTACAAGGTCACAGTAGGAGTTAATTAGCAGGCATCCAGGTGGATTAGGCGAAAGCGGTTTTGATGATATTCATGGGTTGTTTCGTTAGCAATCCTGTGTATGTAATGCATAAATACATAACATGGTCGTATATCGGTATTGTTACAGTGCTTTAGGGACACGCAGAATTTGATTATATTTTCCAGACAAATAGTAGCGTGCTGTAAAGTATATTGTCGAAATACAGGAATGTATTGGAGATAGTTTCCTAATTCTGCAGTTGCGTATATAGTTATGACTTCATAATTTTATGTCATGGTCAAATTCGTAACTTCAAATTTATTTTGATGACGGGGATTTACAATAATTGTAAAATTTCTCAACTTGTTGAAATACTGATATCAAAAAAATCCAGTTTTAAAAATATACATGTTGTAGAGACTATAACCATAGTACCACAGTATCCTCACTGCCTGTTACGCTAATTGAAATAGCTCCACCCTTTCTGGAAGTAGCCTTGGAGCTAATTTCCAACATATTGTTGAGCTGATATCTCACATTATATTAAATATCAGTTATATTGGAAAAATCTCGTGTTTCAATCCAAATTTTAATTTTGGAAATAGCCAGAAATCATAAGTTAAATAAGTAATGAACTAAGTAATTGCTTGAAAGTTTCTCACAGTGAGCATACTGCGTCCAGGTGCATTGCTATGGCTGTCTAGTCACAATTCGGATATTTTTCTTCAAAAAAAAAAGACTAAACCAGCGGATTTATTTTAGATTTTGTTTATATTTTACTGGCTATCTCTGTATATTGTTATGCAAAAATGTAGTGCGCATATTAAAATTGAATAATTTCCGATTCTTACTCATTTTCGCTATTCTTCATGGTCCATGAATATGCATTTTATTGAAACTATTTTTTATTGGACTACGGGTCCTTATTTTTTTATATATATTTGCATCAATACGTACTCATTCGATATTAAATTCAATTTTCATATACCTATTCTTTTACAATGTCCTCTGCATATTGTTTTTGATCATAACGTATTGGTTGACCTTTTATAACTAGTTGAACCGCGTGAATTCTCTTTCTTTTACATGTTTACATTCAGTTTATTACATTCTGAGAAAAAAGAAGTGGATATGGGTTGAACTTTGTCTTCAATTAAAGAAAAGTTTTTCTTGCGACGGTATGTCAGATTATGACACACCAATCTATGCTTTGTGTCTCTAGAAGTTATGGGATATATTTTTTTGATGATAAATTTGCACTAGCGTGGATAAAGACGTCCACAAAAGGGAATTCTTTTACGGATTAAGCAAACCTCTTATTGAGGTAGGTGTGATGAGTCTTTGTATTATTTGTGTTTAATTTAGATTTTGTCTTACACGTTAAGTGTAGGGTTCTTGTAAGTAGGGTGAATTTTTTGTGAATACAACCTATATTTTGGAACTCCATCACCAAGTGATTTGCTGAGGACACGCAGCCCTCTTAATGATTGGGAAAAATCGTACCAGGCAGGTGGGAAGTCATTTTAACAGCGTTACCCTGTTTTGCGTCAGTCGGAGCTTGTACATGGTCTTTCATAAAGTCTTTTTTGTGTAAACGAGGGAAACAATACCCTTCAAAGAAATACAATAATTAAGATGTTTTCCTTAATTCATGAAATTAAGCTGTGAATCTTCTTATCAGCATACTATTGAACTGAAAGTAATTTTATATTATAATTCCTGGATACATTTGTCAATTTTTTTATATTAACGCAGTATTTATTGTGTTATCAGTAATTTAAAAACACAGTACCGTATTAAGGATCAGATTATAGAGTAAATTTCTTGCGTTATTATTTATTTATAATTAAAGAAATAATATGAATTGTTCAATTTAAACACTTATACGAAATAGTAAATAATAAAAAACGGAAAAAATGGTAACAGCAACTTTGAAGGCTTTCATAACTATTTTAAGTCGATATTTAATATAATTTTCCAAATAAGTTTTATTAATTAATTGATAATTTTTGGTAAAGTATCTTAATATTTAAATTTCATACATTTACATACATGGATGAACTTATCTAACTAAATTCATCTATGATTAAATTCATAGTGACGCTATTAAAAAAGGAAGAATAACTTCGGTTGTTGATAAAAAAATACTAAACTCCTATTGTGCTCCTCGTTAAGGTTTCATGAAACTGGTAAAATCTAGGATAAAATTAGAAACTTATACCTAGAAAGTTATATAATAATTTTCAAAGCCAAAATCTTCGAAAATAAGAAAGTTTTCTGTTTCCATGTCGAAAAATTGGAAAAACAGTTTTAATTGAAAGAAAATACATTTATCGAGGGAATCATCAAAATTTATTCGTAAAAAGCTACGGAACAACCAAAAGGTAGTTTGTGAAAATACTTTTTTTTTAAATATTTAATTATTTTTTTTCTTAAATAAAAATTATATTTATATTTTATCTTATAATTGTTTTATCTATTCATTTATCAATATTATTCAACCCATTGTCAGTCTTCTTTTTCTGCATTCGGATTATCAAGAGTAAAGATATCCTGGAGCTTTCCAATATCCTCCAGAGTATGTGACCACAACTTATCCACTATTTCCAAGTTAGAAAAGATTACTCCTATGTACCGTTATTTTAATCAAGCTATCTATTAATATTGGAAAGTAAAGATTATTATACTACTCATAAATTCAATGTTGGAACAATAATCTGCTAAAAAAGGAATTCACTTAAAGAAAGAAGAAGTTAGATTATTGTTGTGATGTTAAAATACTCAAAAAGCAAGCAGAGTCTAACTTTATCATTAAAACCAATTTCATTTGAGTTTTGTTTTGCTCACGCTGTACATTATTAGCTTCTAATAGTTGCCATTCATTAATTTATTTATTTATTGCGACTGCCCGAAGAGTCTTATTAAAGACGAAACGGCCGTCATGGTCATGTTCTCGGTCAACAGATACTTACTTGTTTGTAAATTATGTTTACAAAACTAGTAAAACCATAACGAAGAACCGCTTGATACGTCTATAAATATTACAAATTTGACAGTGAAAAATAAAAAATAGTGTGGGATAGCAAATTGAAGAAATACATAAGCTCATATATGTATACTCAAAAGAATTGCTTTGAACGACAATACAGTTTAAAAACTTGTCGATGAAATGAGTCACGATGTGGAAGACTTATTGTGTAATTGTTTTTAGGCAAACCAGTTTGATATTCAACTGGAAGAGTTAGCAACCTGAAAATGAAACGCTGTTATTGGCATACATTCGTTTTGTTATGAGTTAAAAAATTCGAAGCTGCTCTTTGAGACAACTTTGGCGACGGACACTAAATGCGTATTAATATTGAATGTTTTGTAGGATTAATTGGCATAAGGAAACATAATCACTTAAGGCTGATATATAACCCCTTTCATCAGTAGAAAATTAAATAGTATCACACCTAGAAACTACAGCAAAAACTTATACAAGACAAAGCCAAAACGCACATCGTAACAGTGTGCGTTCTGGCTTTCAACGGTACAGTTCGTGTACGGAATTTGTTTCGTGCGAGTTTTTGCCGTAATTTCCAAGTACCTAACATAATGACAACAATGTGGTATATCAATTATGTTCAAATGTAGCTTCTGAAAGAGCCAATTAGGTGTTTATCTGTACCTGGTACGCTTTTGTATCGAAGATATAAAATACTATTAGATCTATTTCATGTATGCGAATATATGAATAGCTTTTCTAAAACATTACCTTAATTCATTCCATTTACTAAAGTTTCGTATTGGAAACAAAGGATGTCGTCTTGTGTTCTTACACGTTTCTGCAATGGGTAAAACCACAACCGGTATTAAACTTGAACGTACGAATATGCCCACATAATATACACTTTAATAACTGCGTATATAACTAATACCCTCACACGATGAACATATTTAATGAGCCCTTTATCATATTATTCAAAGTAATACCTCGGTTACAACCGCATCGTTACATTACGAACGTAAGATAGTGGGGGGTGGGAGTCAGGGAATTTAAGGACGGGTGACAATAGTGGTGGTAGTGCGGTGTTGACATAATTGTATATATGACAACGGTGCTTTCATTTAGCAGCGCCGAGGGAAACGCGCGGGCATAAATTTCTCGCGAAGGGTCTCATGTGTTTAAAGTCCGATCTATTATTAGATTGTCGCCGACGTCTAATCTGTAATTTATACAAAAGATTAATAATGAAATATTAGGAAGTCCCTTTCTCTTAAATATATGGGGCGATGTGTAAAATATCGTTATATTTTCTATTTTTTTTTTGCTCTTCCTGAAAATGACAACTTTGTGATCAAAATATGCTTAAAATGTTTTATATGGATGAGTAGTTCATTGTTTCAAGTATTTAATTAATTTAAATGTATAGGGAAGCGCATAAAACATATGTAAATAACCATTGCTGTTTTCTTAGTTAGTTAAATTTTGTTTATCATAATAACACTAATAATAGCGATAATAATCTTTATTGCACAACAGCATAGCCATTTCTAGGACAACAAAATAGATACATAATCAAAACAGAAAAAAAAAACAATCGAATGTGGAGTAAATACACACTTAAAAATAAAATAAGAATAACTAAAAATTAATAGCACATGTTATCTAGAATATAAACAAATAAGTAAACCCTCCTTCAATCCAAGTAGCGTAACAACAAAAAAATAAAGATATTATTTCCATTATCACTTTCTCATTTTCTTCATTAAACTGAATATGCATGGTGTTTATTATAGTTAACCACCATATGGTAGAATAGAGATCTAGCTACTACGTTAGTTCCTGCTCTTGGTATGTTAAATATTGAAAAATTTCGAATAGCGCATGTAGGAACGTGATAACTAACTAAACTAAGTAATTGTATTTTATTTTGCTTGCACCATTTTGCAAGTATTGAAAAGTTAATTTGCGCTTTTATGCAGTCTCCCGGCTATTAGGTTATATATTAAGTTATCAGTATATCCAAGATACTGACAATTATATTTAGACGACATAGAAAAGGTACAGGCAGAACGTCGTTGTAGAAAACGTACCAGTTCTGTCTGTTATATAAGAGGACATTAATCTTAAAAGCGATGGGCTGGACTCAATACATTCCAAGTTAGCTAGAGGCAGTGTATGATTTATGGTATCAAACGCCTTTGTGAAGTCGGTGTAAATGATGCTGATTTGTTTCCTTGCAGATGATTTCAGAAATAGTAACTAGGTTTGTAGTACTATAATACATTTTTTTAACTTAAATCGGTGTCGATGATGAGATTTTGATATAGGTCTACACGTCTGTACATTTATTTATATATGTTCCAAAATCTTCGAAAAATTGGCAGAATATTTATAGATCTGTAGTTGGCTATATGTGACCGTGCGCCTTTTTAAAAACAGGTATTATTTTACTGATCTTTAAGGTGGTGGGAAAGGTTGATTTTGTAATTATTAACTTAATTTTTAATATTTGTAGGCGATTTATTAGTATGTTTCTTAAAATATATGACGCATATACATACATGTTGAATGAAAATAGTGTTCAATTTATCCACTCATTCTTAATATTGCAATAACAGTTGTTCGTAAATGCATAAATGTCATTTGTTTAATTGTCTGTTGTAATCAAGTAGTTTGATAATTAAGTAATTGCCGATCGTTTGAAGAAAATAAAACATTATTTTTGTATGGAATGGAATATTTTTATTCAGCAATGTACTGCCCATTTTGGCAAACGATTTTTCGCTATATTTGGGACAGTGTCGTAATTCTACATTCTGATTTTCTGGTGGATAACAATACTGTTCAATTTGGTTAGTTGTTGAATATACACATCTCGACTGATCGTTTGGTTGCGTGGTAAAATATAAAATTTAGAATTAGACAATTTATTTATAATCACATCAAATTGTTAGAATAACCTTTCGATGAATATCAGCTTTGAATTTCGTTTCTGCTGGTTTCTTTTACTTGCTCCACGTTTTTTTTTCGATTGACATTATTGAAAGGTAATTTTGATGGAGCCTGTGGTTGATTCACTTGATCACTGAAGGTTGATATATAACCCATTGCCACATGTATTAATGTGGCCAGGGGCTATATATCAACGTTCAGTGCTCAAGACATTATTGACAGTTCATAACCAAGAACCCATAAACCGAGATTTTTTTTATTAAATAAGATATTTTAAACGCCTTTTAATGCATATATGTATGTGAGCTTCTCTGCAATACCATGTGTTACGTTATAATTGATATGGATTGTTACGCATCAATCATTGATCATCAACAATTGAACGACTAGTATGTTGTTCACCTTTAAGTGAAAATTCATCAGAGCGAAACTTAGTAAACCAATTTTTACACACATATTTTGAAGGCTTCATCATATATCTCACGTAACATTTTGTCATCTTGTGAAAGGGTTTCGTCCTTTGGGAGTAAAGAAGATGACTAAAATGCGTGAGTCGATTTTCAATTTTTCAATGGAAAGCAAATAAAAGCTAAGCCGCTTATCGATACAATATTTTTACTAAATAGCAATCGAAGTACTAAATAACATGAGTTTGATATTTCGAATAAGTAAATTCACTTAAAAACGTAATTAAAGTTATCTGTCAATGAAATCCCACAATTACTTAGTCGTCAATTTAATAATATTTGAGAAATATTTCTGTAGTCAGAATAGCAGAACGTTTTTAGTTTAGGTCTGTATATTTTAATTCTTCCTTGTGTATAACCCTACCACTTATGTGTATCCTGCATGAAGATTTACCATCCATATTTATACGTTTGCTATTGTACTGTTGTTTCTCGTTTCGGTCGCATATCCGTGCAGTGGCGCTGCAAAACGGTAGCTTAAAGTACTAATCTAGGGCACGAGACCGTCGACCAGTACGGTTGCGGGTGCGTCCGGACCTACGACTAGTCGGGATTCCTGCCTCCGGGTCGGTTACGGTGTTGCCTGCCCGATTCTGTGCGACGGTGTGGTTTAACAAACGCGATCGTTGCGACACTGCCGGCACTTTCCCGAAATATATTAAACATACACACACGCACACAATGCACGTGCAACGGCGCCGTTTGCCTAAAGACCCAGTGTAGATGAGTTGCGAAGGTCGCAGTGGGAGGAGATGGAATGGGATAGACAATGAAGAATGTAGTGGAAGTGGTACTGCATAGGTCGTAGTGGTGGTATTATTTTTATGCGAGAGTGTGTGGGTGTATGCGTCTCTGTGTGCGATTGTTGATTGCTTTCGGTGGATTTATTGTTATGAAAAGCCGAGCGACGCATCACTTTAGATATTAAAAAGAAAGAATTGTTACCTTTTGGAGTTGGAATAACAACAAAGTCTCATAATAAGAGTATAATTTCTTTAAGAACATGCAAAATCAATACTAACAAATAAACATTTAGTTCTCTATCTTTCTTTTAAACTTTTTTTTTCTTCTCTAGTACAATACTACTTTTCAGTGTTAAGTTTTAAAAAATTTTGTCTTTATATTGGGTTTTTTAAAATGGATTTTATCTGATTCGTTATATTTCTGACATATTTTGAATATTTCTTAGTCTAAAGTGCTATAAATATTGTTAATTTAGTATAGAAATTAGCTTCAGGGTATATAAAATGTATCAATTTTCCTCGTAGCCGATATATAACTTTCTTCTTGGGTTTTGAAAATTTGCAAAAAAAACATTTTAAAACATGTATACTGCTCATATTAATTTGAACATTTGGTATAATTTCAGATATCCATTTCGAAGCAGCATTATTGTTCGTTGATATAAATAATATTACATTAAATACATAACACATATTTTCAGAATCATCTTTTTATAACATATCGAAACAATTATTATTAATTATTACACTTCATATAGCTTCTTAAATACTGTTATTGATGCAAATGAAAATACCGTAATAAAGGGTTTTCCAATAGGGACTTTACAACTTTTAATTCAATTTGTGAACGCACCCTTTCACTAATCATCGAACTGTCACTGTCAATTTAATCAGTAAACTTAACATTTTCATCGTGGTAAAGTACACGAACGAACGACGTCTGCAAAATATAAAAATTTACTACAGAAATTCGGAGTCGGTGACCGCTACTTTAAGAGCGTTAACTCCGATTTTCGGTCGTAATTCTTGCCCTAGTAGACAGGCAGTAACAAGTTTAGTGCAAAAATTTGAATCTACATATTCGTTGTGTGATGTTGCCGGGACAGTGAGACAACGGGTTGGTCGAAGTGTCGAAAATATCGCTGCCGTTAAAACGTCCGTAGCAAATGATCCAAATCAGTCAATTCCACGGCGTTCTCAAGAGTTGAGCATCGCCCAGACCACTTTATGGCGAATTTTGCGTAAGGATCTTGGTATACACCCATACAAGATCAAGCTGGCTTAAGAATTGAAGCCGATGGACCATTTGAAGCGATGTACGTTCTCCGATTGGGCTCTGGAAAAGATGCGCCAAGATGATCAATTTCATCGCAAAATCATTTTCAGTGACGAAGCTCATTTTTGGCTCAATGGGTTCGTCAACAAGCAAAATATGCGTTATTGTTCGGGTGAAAATCCACATGTGCTTCATGAAACACCACTTCATCCACAAAAAATAATTGTTTGGTGCGGTTTGCATGACGGCGGCGTCATAGGGCCATATTTTTTCGTCGACGGTAATGATCGTCACGTTACTGTGAATGGTAATCGTTATCGCGCCATGATTACCGATTATTTTTGGCCCGAATTGGAAGATATGGACTTGAACAACATGTGGTTTCAGCAGGACGGTGCCACAAGCCACACAGCACACGTTATAATAGATTTATTGAAAATTAAGTTTGATGAGCGTGTTATCTCAAGAAATGGACCAGTCGATTGGACGCCTCATTCGTGCGATTTAACGCTTCTAGACTTTTTTCTTTGGGGCTACGTCAAGTCATTGGTCTATGCCAACAAGCCGACAACGTTGGAAGAGCTCAGAGCCAACATTGAACGCGAAATAGCAGCCGTTTCTGCCGAATTGTGTGGCCGAGTCATCGAAAATTATGTTCAACGAATCGACCGCTGCAAACGTGCCCGCGGTGGCCATATGTTTGTAAATGTTTTGATTGTACTTCAACCCGATAATAAGGTTTTTGAAATATCTCAAATGGTCTGGATTTTATTTTGAAAAAAAGTTGTCTAGTCCTCTTTATATGAAAATGTTACTTTTTTTTAATCGTATTGCATATACTGGCGATATTGAACATATGATTTCGTTAATGGCAGAAAAGAAAATCAATAAGCCAAGAAAAATATGTTATACGAGGATGATTTTATAAATTTTGACATACACTTTTGCAAATACACATGCGATAGAAATTGTGCTAAATGTGTAAGTAATCTATAACGTCACTATACTGTTGAAGTTGACATTTTCAATTTTTAATGCATCCAATTAGGTCTCTGAAGGCAGGTTCTCAAAACTCATCATTTTAAAATGAATTTCTCCAGCGAAATATTTTCAATTGTATAGATGTCTTTTAAAAATTAAATGAGTGCCAAAAGTCACAACCAAAATTGGGTGGATATGGTGGATCGTCCAACACCAATACTTTTATTTTGAAAAAACCTAATTGTTATCATAATGAAGTATTAAGCCGTGGAAGGTTTTTTTTGGTCACTTATTATTTGGCATTTCCTTCTGTACTTCAATACATACATTACCACCTATCGTATTAATGTTTTTCCAAATTTTGTTTTTACAAATAATGTAATTGTAGCCAGTAAAAAGTTACGAAATATATAAAAACAATAAACAAAGAAACAATTTTATTTTTTAACGTAATTACCCTTAACTTCAACACACTTGCGCCACCTGTTGTGTAGTGGCTTTATTCCATCAGAAAAATAGTGATTTCTGTTAATCTTCAAAATAAGCAAGAAATTTTTTTGTAATTGACTGGAAATGACATCTTCTCACATACTTTTGAATGGAAAACACTAGGACAAAGTCAAATCCGTGCTATGTATATGCTGGGTGCCCCAGCTCGAAGAAGTTAAACTCGTAAACAGTAGATTGGACTTTGGCTGCTCTGTCAATTCTGCCATTGTCATGAAGAAGACCCAAACTTGGACGTTTTAGTAAATAGCAGTACATAATTTTGCAAACGTATTACCGTGACGAAACTGTTCCTACACACTACAATCACTCGTTCGTGAACAGTTTTAGGAAAATTCTATTCCTCTGTCAAAAATTTTTTAACACTGCCATGTTCTAATTTCACAAAATTAATTTTTTGTTGCGAAATACTGCATATAGTACGAAATATTGAACGAATTGAAGTCAAATTTGACAAATAAGTAGAAAAATGTCATTATCGAACGCTGGTATGCAATGCGCAATTTCTACTGTCTATTATGGCTGCTGAGTAGACTCTTTTTTTCTAGTTACCCTCCTGGTATGAAAGTATTACGCTTTAAATAGGTTATAAAAAATAAAGCAAGAAGCAAGGAACATATCAGTTTTCAACAACGCTTTGTATGAATGGTATTTGTTATTTACATTATGGTTGCCTCTCTTTTGTTTTATATTATCGAACAAAAAGGACTGGATTCGATTTTCCATTAGTTTTATCATCACAGGTGTGTGCGTTCAGATACCTTCGGTCTTTTCTCTGTATATGTATAAAGCCCGTCTTTGTAAAGAGCAATTATTTGATATGAATATATGAATTGCATTGTTTTAGAAATTTAACACTATTGATACATATAAAAGCATTGAAAAATTGGTATTTGCTGAACACGATGAAAGTAAAATCTACAAAAAATTGTTCATAATTATTCTTTGTATTGGTACGCATTAAAATTATAATTCAAAATGTTAATTATATTAACAAACATCATGAAAGTGAATGATTTTATAGGAAAGCCATTGATCCAGACTACAAATCCAAAATTAAAGTACGATCACAAATGAAATGAATAAAGTACTCTGTTATTCACATGTTGATGTATTAAATTGACGTACAAAATTGGCATAGAATTGTGTCATAAACACAACATAAAAATTAAATCGCGTACAAATTTCTGAAATGGTAGTTGGTGTGCCCCATTTACTTGATGCATGCAGTAGTGCCAGCGAAACAACTCTAGCCCAGAAGTTTAGAAGAAACTATTGAGAATGACTGTAAAACTGTATAGTCCAAATTGCACATCACGGCCTGCAAAGCTTATATTATGTACAATACGCTGAATATGACTAATTACTAATTTAATTGATTAACATCTGTAATGAAAGGATTCGTCTTTTACGCGACATTGTTATATACAATCACACTCAACAACGTATTAAAACAAATTAGTCGCCAAGCGTGTCGCTTACATCGATGTTTGGCCAAATGTCCACTTTTCGGCTCTCGTATGACACCCGTGCTCCGCTTAAATAATAATTAAGATTGAACAATCTTCCGGGTTATCAGCGACAGGAACTGATGGAGGGCAAACGCATGCAGGCATTACTCATAACTTGTATCATGTCTGTGACGTGAAAATTCCTCGCAAAGGTGGATTGTTAACTGCGACTGGTGTAAATAAATTTTAAATCGTATTCCTACGTTGAATGTACAGGAACTGTAATTCTTACGTATTCAGCTTTCTCGATGAGACTGTTCAACATTAATAATCACCCACATTAGTAAACGTTTATTTATTTATAATTTAAAAAAAAGGACAAAAGGCTACCCTATCTGTATCAAGGAAACAGTGTTATGAATCTACAGCAACAAACTAAATCAAATATGTATGTGTTAATAATGTTGACTAACATCTGTATAAAAAATTGGATCATAGTCGTACAAAAAAAATATTTAATGCATGTCCGAGCGTTGTATATATATTCATAAAATAGCAGAGATTTGGTGCGTAAAGGTTTTAATACAAAATATATTTACTACTATGGTAGAGTTTAATATATAGTTAATATTCTTTTTTATTTCGGAGATATAGGCTAGAAACGTGAGCATCAATAATCAACTAAGCCATTACGCAATAAAATAATGTATTCGCAGTAATATGTGCTTTCCTTCGAAATATTTCTTTTTAATAAGCGTTCGCCTCTCGATATATTTCTTGTCGTCGTAGTTGGTGATAAAAAAATTTATATCTGCAGCAGTTTTGGTTATTAAAAAGCTATGTTAAAAGAAAATGAACGAAAGATGAGCGAGCTGACTACAACAATTTGTATAAAGAGACGAGGTTGAATGTCTATAAAGTGTTCTTTAATTATATGAAAATGAATGTAAAAATGTTCTACTTCAGTGCATTCGTTTTTTTACTACTTTGTTTTTGTTTCTGTTTTCTATATTGTTTACGAAGAACTTAAGTTCTGCCTACGATGTATGTATATATTTGTCAAAGTTTTTCTTTTTTGTTAAAATAATCTTATATATGTATCTTTTATAACAGGTAAATGTTTGAGGTGACCAAACTTTTATTTTCAATTTACTCCCTTTTGCTTTTTTAGGAGAAAGTTTTTGCATGGATGTTGTGGGCCATTACCTTGCTGGGAAAGAAAATATGGAGGATTGCCAAATATTTTTCTTATGATTTTATTACCCGATTTTCTGTAAGTCTACAACAATTTTCCCAGGAAACCACCATACTTCAAATTCCAACGTTTTACTATGTTTGGCAGACGATCGATTCAAATCGTTATTGTTAAAGTTATCACATTCTATTCTCTAATGAGGGAATTTTTGCACCATTAGGTGAAATATTTTTTTCACATTATTATTTTGATTTCAATTAGGTCATCAACAACTTGTTCAGCAAAACATTACCAAATAATTACACTTTGTTCCCAACTATTTACTGTTAATAATATATATTATTCATGAACGCATTCATATTGACGATGGCTTGCAAAGATTCTCCATTTCCTTCTAAGAGGAGTAAATCGGAATTATTCTAAAGGTTCTTTCAGCCTTCTGTGAACTATTTTTCTAGTTTTCTACTAGACGATTGATGTCAAACCATATTTTCATGAATAGCTCGGGTTATTTCTTTGCTGGAAAACAATGTTTTGACCAATAATTTTTAATTTAATATTTTTTTAAAGAATTGTTATATACATCTTCTTCTGGGCTTCTGGGCTGGAACCGCGTCACTAGTATAACTGGCGACGTTTCATACCCACTCGTATGGGACATCTTTAGGGCTCAACAACTGCTACTGTTTGTTGCACTGAAACTCACGTGATGCGGTTCCAGCCGGAAGCCCAGAAGAAGATAGTATGGACCACGACCGCGGAAGTCTAGGTTTGCCACATTATTACATTGGTTTTAATATCATTCCCAAATCATCACATATCCACCTTCATATTTTGTTGTGGACACTATGTTTTGTTTATTAAAAATTTAGTCAGACGAACAAATTTTGATTTATCTGTTTACAAAACATTTTCTCACTTTTTTGTACATTCATTTTCCTGTTCTCGACGCTAGAAAAGTCGTTTTTGCGATTACTTCCAATATTAATTAGTTCTTCAGAAAAATATTTTTAAACCATTACGCCGCCACCACGTTTTACTGTGGTCAACTTTGTTGAATTTATCACATACACTCTTCTGTGAATTAATTTTCTTATTTTTGAGGCCAAGCAAGTTCTTTTTTTTGTGTTTTTATGAATTATTTTAAGTAAGAGATACCGATTTTTGCTGCTGATCTATTGAGATAACAATGAAACGGGCCTTGCTCTTAGTGGTTACTATAAACGCTATAGAAAAAACTTAAATTATATAAGCTTTGCCGAGTTTCTAGAGTAAGCAAGTAAAGGCGTTTTAAATACTCTGTACAAGAATCTACACTTAATTTTATTAAATGTAAATACATTCAATAGTTTAATAATAAAATCGAAGTTTGTATTTTCTTTGAATATACATATATGCCAGCTTCAAAATCTTCCGACAGCAGTTCTTGTAAAAACTTATTTTTTTTAATTTATGTTTTCTGAAATATATTTCATTTATATTTATTGAAAAATTTTAAGAAAATGTTCATTTCGCCTGCTGAAAATAAAAACGTACTATGGAAAATATTTATTAATTCATTGTGAGAGGGTTTGTACATCAGTAAAATTTCATTCAAATCAATAAGGCGACACTCGAAATCTATAAGTATATATATATTAGTCACACCAGCAAATATTCAATTCTTTCCGAAAGAAGTAAACTTTCAAGCGTCTAGTAGAATTTCGACTTTCCTAAAAAGTAGCGTTCTTCTGAGTATTACAGATCATCTTTTTCTATCATGTCTTTGATGGCGTTGTTTGTCTTTGTCGCATTATTTTATTGTCTACACGAACTCTTCTGAAATATGCTAAATATAAATTTTATGAATCCGCTTGGTTCGTTGGAAAATATACAACTTTCCTTTTAATCTTTCTTTTTCCTTGCTGCTCTTAAAAAATACATAAACTTTATTCTTTTACATCGTCAACTTTGTTTTTCTTTCCCGCTGTTCGCGCTATTTTTTCAATATTTTATGTCAAAAATACGGTGACTACTTTTTACACACCGACGAATGCATTTTAAAAATTTATGCTAAAGCTGAGGCACAAAGAATTAAAATATTTCTCAATTTATGTTTAAAAGACGATGTTTTAAATATTTAATCTTTAAACTTTGCGTTAAAGTTATTTTAAAACATGTACACATATACATACATACATTGTGTATACATATGTATAAAGTATAGAAAAATGTTCTTGCATGAATATACATCTAGTAAGCTATGGCCATATTTATTATTTGTGTATATTAGTGGGCAGACACGAGGGATTAATTCATTGCTGCTATATGCTATGTCAGATAAGCTAAATAAGATAAGTAACATGCAACAGCAACAGTTGCACTCTTTATAGAAGTGAATACTTCGTTTCTGATCGTAAGAATTTATCGTATTATGTATTAATAAATTGTTTTTTGACCTAAGTTATTTTGGCTTTGTGTAGTACCCCTTTAACAGTCTCCTGGGGATATCAGATGTAGCCCCCTTATATGTAACCTTATTCGACCAAGGATTGTTGTGGTCAGGCGAACTGTTAAATAATACAATAAAGGTATAGCGTTATACCGAAAAACAGAAAGTAGTAACTAACGAACATGTGAGGCATTATGAAGTTGTAAGGCAAGAACCCCATGAGAAAAACAAGCCAAAAAGGTGGATGAAACCGAATCATCTACAGATTTACATAACAAGCCAACATCATGAAATAAACGGATTCACTGTGCGACGGGAAAGTTATCTGAAATTTCTAAGGCTAAAGCACAACAGCTGGTGAAACAAATCCAAAATTATGTAGTGGCTCCAAGCCGTAATCATATATCACTTCAAGAGACATATGCAAAGCAGCTAAAGATTCTAGAGAGACGTGACGACCACAATAGCAAAGGTCAGTGGAATAGGCTTTATGACCACCTCAAAAAAATCCAATCTAATGTAATCTTTTACAAAATTTGTCTGCTCCGATAAAAGGAGATGATTGTCATTATCTTATTAACGATTGGATTTTATTGCAACCATAGTCCTTAACGATTACAGTACGGTCACCTCTGATTTTTACACTGCAGTGGGATTGCCCGTCCATCAAAAATCCTTGATACTAGGAAAAGACGAATGTATATGTCATTAACCATATAGCTCTATCAGCTATTTCTCTTCATTTTTCACGCGTGAAAGATAAGTAGCAGAGAATTCGCTACCTTATCTCAACCAAAAAGGTATATTTACAGTGAACTAGTGCAGAAAATTAGTGAATTTGGTAAAGTTGATAGTTCATATTTAAAATTAATAGAGATTGTGTTTTGTATCTCCCGTTCAAACAAACATATAAAATTATAACTACTGTTTACTTACTTATGTATTTAGTTATTTGTAAATATGTATAATATATGGAAAGCAGTAATAGTGTCAAACAGCAGCAGTTTTGGTTATTAAAAAACTATGTTAAAAGAAAAATGAACGAGAAATTAAAGTAATTCGCTGGATTTCCATAAATGTTTGAGTAAGGTGGCTACAAAAATTTACTTAGAGACAAGGTTGAATGTCCTTGAAGTGTTCTTTAATTATACGAAAATGAATGCAATAATGTCCTATTTCGGTACATTTCATTACGTGTTTTTGCTCCTGTTTTTGTATTGTTCTCGCAGAGCTTAAATTCTGCATACGATATGGTTATATACGTGAATACTTACGATGTACTATATGTACGAAATATAAAACAGAGTTGGGTACTTACGGTGCATATGTATATATGAAATATAGAGCGTGGAATTTAAACAAGGTGATACAATATCACCTAAACTCTTTAATTCTGTCTTAGAATATGATTTTAAATCTCTGATATGGGAAGACAAGGGAGTTAAAATGAACGGTGAATATCTAAGCAATCTGATTCACTGATGATATCGTTATTGTCTCCCATGATTTAGGACAGTTAAAAGGTATGATTGACGAACTTTATATAGTACCAAGAAAAGCAGGTCTGACAATAAATCTCAATAAAACAAAATTAATGATAAGTCTGCTTCCTAGCAGAATATAGCGCTAGTCGAAGAAGAGATAAGTTCGATGGATAAATACAAACATTATGGACGTCACACCAAAATTAGTAAAGAAACAACAAACAAACAACAAGCACAAGAACTTCAATGAACCATCTTTAAACAGGGCCGTGTTTGGAAAGTTGAGAGGTATTTAAAAGAAAACTACCTATTAGTCTAACTTTTGACCAATGTGTTTTGCCGATCGTGACGGATGGGGTGGAAACTCTAACATTGACCAAAGTGACTAAAAGAAAAATACAAATTGCACAGAGGAAAATGGAGAGATAGAGTTCGATACGATGATCTAAGAAAGAAAATGAATTCGTGATATAATAGAAAGTATTCTAGACTAAACTGGCGATGGGGAGAATATAAACTGAATCAGAACTCTGCGAAATAGAGAGTATTGCAAGATACTTGATGAGGAATACATGTCTTGTAGTAGACGTTAAATGCTGAGTAATGACGAAATTTTTTATGTAATTTGTGAAATAATAATTTACTGTTGTTTAATTCTTCATCTTTAGGTTTCTGGTATTTTCAACATTGTATTTGCTATTAGTGAATAAGAAATGGATGTATTAAACATCGATAACTTTTTTAAATGATTTTCTAGCAAGTAAAATATAGTAAAAATAGCTTTTTATATAGTATTAAATACATAGAGTTAAAACGAAAATTCATTTTCCGAAGCTACAAAAATTAACAAAAAAAATCTGCGTTGTAGTATTTTCTCCTTAATTTTTAAAATTTTTCATTATATTTAAACAGTAATATCCTTTTATTACCTCACACCCGATCCATTTGTGTATATTTTAAATTAAACTTGAATATTTAATATGTATATTTTTGAAATCCTCTTTATCCTGTCTGTATATCGGTATTCTTGAAAATTACCACATAATTAAAAATTAGGATAGTCACTACAAGTCCTAATAAAAATGAGATTTCCTTGAATTACGTATTACGGTCGGAATTCTCTTTTCTTCATGCACTTAAAGAGATAGGGGAAATTTAAATAGAATATGACTTCCAAAATCCATTAAAAGCTTGACATGAATCTTTAAAACTACTCTCATCTGAACTTGAGGTTTAGACTGTTACGTATTGTTTAAATATTTACATTTTAATTGTCTCAAAAATAATTAAAAGCTTACTGTACATAAATAACATCGCTGGATAATGAATTATGTTCAAAAATATTCTAATTATATGTATAGCTATTCAGAAATATACAGAGGCAATCGAAAGTATCAGTCTACCGGAAAGTACTGTCCGTTTTTAGAATAAAACAAAATAATAAATTTACCTTGAATAAACTTTATTGAATAATATAATTTCCATCATTATTTATGACTTCATGCCAGCGTGATGGCAATTTGTATATCCCATTTTTAAAAAAACCCTATCCCTAGAGGCGAAAAATTTAATCAGTGCTTGACTGACATCTTTTTCGTTTTTGAAGTTCTTGCCCTGCAAAAAGTTTTGTAAGGAGAGAAACAAGTGATAATCGGAGTATACTAGGTCCGGGGAGTATGATGAATGCGACAGAATTTCCCAGCCTAGCTCTGCGAGTTTCTGAGGATTCCCCGAAGCAGTATGTAGCCTGGCATTATCATGCAGCAGTATGATATCATTTCTATTGAACATCGTCGACCTCTTTTCTTGGAGTGCTGTTTTTAAATTATCCAATTGCTGACCGTACTTCTCCGAAATTGGCTTATCGTTCTGTTTCAATAGCTCAAAATGTATTGGTTAGACCTAATATTTTAAGAATAGCGTGCCAATCAAAGAATAAGAAAGCTTTGTACATTTATAAAATATATTAGAAATTTTGATACTTTTTAACTACTTAACAACTGTGGAGCACAGATTGGGAACCACTAATGCAAACTTAGAATGTATGTTAGAGACATTGCTGATTATCTTAATAATTAAAAATTACGTTACTATTTCAAGTAATTTCTATTCAAGTGAAACAATATTCAACGTTAATTGTTTATTTGATATTAATCAATAAATAAATTTGGCAATCATGCTTAAAATTATTGTACTAAATTGCTTTAAAACTGCTCGATAGCTTGTAGTGTTTATAAGTTTTTGAAAGCACTCCTTAATGTTTTGTACACCACTATCTTGAATTTCATTATAAAGTACTTGGTAATTAAATCAGCCCTTCTTTGCATCTAAACATTAGAAAAATGGTGCTTGACAACAAATGTGGGTTTCGTTCTCGATGGTGTTAGAGTGTTGAATAGTGTTTATTACGCATTCTTCATTAGACTATTCTGAAGATCCTCGCGTCACAAACCTTATACTTTCGGTGGCCGCTTCAAAATAATTCGTTTCTGAATACGACCTGCAATTACGAGATTTTTAAAAAGCAATATAACATAAGATATAACTTAAAATAAATAATCGGCAGATAGAAGTACGTAATTACTGCCTAAGACGTGTAGCGATGGAGGTCGCCAGTACGTATATCTGCTGACAATGTCAATAAGTAGGAATGCATGCTGTCGTATAGGATATATATACTCGCGTGGTAATCGGTAATTGATATAATAAACATTGAATCCCCTGATCTAGCACCCTGTGATTTCTTTTTGTTCCCACACGTGAACAATAAACTTCGCGGTCAACGGTTTTCTACCCTGGAAGAGGCAGCTGAGGCATTCGAAACTCATATTTTGGAGATACCACCTTCACAGAGGCAGCAATGCTTTTCGGATTGGTTTAAACGAATGCAACAGTGCATTGATTTTCAAGGAGAATATTTTGAAAAGCAATAAAACCATTTTCGATAATAAAAATTTTTTTTTTGTTTGCTATTCCCGAAATATAAACGGCTACCCTCGTATTCATGTACATGATCTAATATTATTTCTTATATATACTTATAAAAAGTATTTCTTATTAACATATACGACAACTTTAATTACAATAATCTTTTTCAAACATACTTGAGTATAGTATATGACATTATTAAGTAATTATATAAATATACTTTTATTTGTTTTTGTTATTGTTTATATTTATCTAATAACAAAGTTATTCTAACAATAATTAGTAATTTAAAAAATTCTGAACAGGTTTGGAAGAATCTTCGGAAAAGGTCGTTTTTGTAACATAATCAAATCGGCTAAGTAGAGAATTAAAAATTTTAATTTAAAAAATTCTAACACAGCGTAGAAAATTAAATCAATGGAGAACCGCCCTAATGAACTTATATACCATTCATTAAAGCTTTATCGTTGGAAATAATTTAAATGCTTCTTTTTTGCGAATCTTGTATATTCCATAATTTAGTCTTTCGTTTTCTTCTTCAACTGCTGTTGATACAAAATTATTCATTTTTATTAAAGTCATTGAAGGCATTAAATACCATCTGCTTTTCGATATATTTCATTTTTATGTCTGTTTAATATTATTCATATTATTCTTAAATACAAATATACAAATTAAATAGCAATGCTGCAATAATATAGATGGTTTAATATACTTACTACATTAATATCTACAAATCCAAAATAGTTGTAAAAATGATTCATATAATGTATTATTAGTGGTATAATAATAGGTATAATTTTAAAAATGAATGTTGAACTTGCATAAAAAAGGTTATGCTTCTCCTAGGGCACGAAGAGTATATAAGTGTATATATATATATATATATATATATATATATATATATATATATATAAAGTAAATTTAAATGACAAAGAAACTGTAAGCAATGAGAAATTGTCGTATAGGGCGTAGATTTGAAAAATATTATTAAGTAAAAGGGTAAAAGCCAAACATTTTGGAAAAAACGACGTTGACATTACAATGATATTTGTGTTAATTTGAGCCAAACTGATTTACTCTTGGTTTGGCTCAAATTAACATTAGTATATCTGCGTTTCCTCCCCATATCATATTGTGCCTTTTCCTTTCATTCGTTATTTTTTCTATTACTTTCTCCTTCCATTCAGTAATTTTCATGATTTTTAAAATAGAACGTGTTTCACAAAGAATATACGTATTGCAAAGTATTATTTCGTCCAAACTATCGATTGCTGCGCCTCGACTCGGCTATTGGAGAAACGAATACATAGTCTAGTTTATTAAATAGCCACTAGATGTCAGTCGTCTTCTGTTTTTCTTAGTAACCGTCATATGTTTAAAATGGCTACTCTGCAGCAGAAATCATTTTGTGTTCTCGATTGAGAAGTGCAATTCCGTGATTATAGTGCAAAGACGTTTCAGGTTGAGCTACCAAATTGATCCTCCGAATGGGTGGAACATTCGCAGATGGTATCGACAATTTGTAGATACAGGATGTGTATGTAAAGAAAAGAGTCCTGGCCGTCCTCGTGTTTCTGAAGAAAATGTTGCACGAATTCAAACTGCTCTCCAGCGTAATCCTTCAAAATCAACTTGTCGTGCCAGTCGGGAGTTACAACTGCCTTCAACACCAATTTGGCGTGTTTTGAGACGTCGGTTGGTTATGAAGCCGTACAAGTTACAGTTGTTACAAGCTCTGCGTCCTGATGACAAACGGTAACGTGTGGCATTTTGTAACGAAATTCATGATGCTATTGACAATGATAACACTTTTGCACAACGCATCGTGTTCAGTGATGAAGCGATGTTAGTGGTCTGGTAAACAAACACAATGTTCGAATTTGGGGTCTACAAAACCCACATGCAGCCATTGAACATGTACGAGATTCGCCTAAAATCAATGTGTTTTGTGCGATATCCCGATCATCTGCTTACGGCCCATTCTTCTTTGATGGAAACACGGTTAACGGTCGGCAGTATCTCGCTATGTTACAAAACTGGTTGTTTCGGAGGCTGCATGAAGACAACTTCATTTTTCAACAAGACGGGGCACCCTCTCACTGGAGTCGCCAAGTGCGTGAATATCTGAATGAAACTCTACCGAACCGTTGGATTAGTCAAGGAGTTGGCGACTTAGCATGTCTCAGCTGGGCTTCACGGTTACCAGATTTGACACCCTGCGACTTCTTGCTGTGGGGTTTCTGTAAAGACAACGTTTATGTACCACCACTCCCACAGAATCTGGAAGAGTTGAAGAACCGGATCCGTACTGCCATAACATCAGTGACGAAGGACATGCTTGCCCGAGTCTGGGAGGAATTTGAGTATCGATGTGATTTTGTTCGTGTCGCTGATGGAGGACATATTGAGCATATGTAATCTGAACTTGAGAGATTCGTAAATATGTGTGTAAAGTTTCATATTCGTATGTCTTAAAGTTTAATAAATATATGCATTCGAAATATATATGTTCTTTTTGAAACACCCTGTATTATTATAATTTTGCTATCTTAGTTTGACATTCTTTTTGGCCTCGCTTTAAGTAATTTCTATTTTACTATTTCTTTGATTTTGTAATATTTTCTGTTCCTTATGTACAGTCCTACCATCTTAATCTCTTTTAGTATATTAATTGTTTTCATAATCATCTTCAAATACCTTCTTTGTTTCGCAGTTATGGTTCTTATTATTAATTATTTACATATACTTTTAGTTCATATATTTCTTATGATTTTTTCTAAAATTTAAAATTTCCTTTAATTATTGCCCTTTAGATTAATTGTTTTATATATTTTCATTCTTCTTTTTTTTCGATATACTTCCTCTATTGATTTCAAGCTTACGACATATGTTTATAATATTCTTTGATTGTTTTCAGTACATTTATTTCAGTTGTAATATTTAAAGTTCGTCACTTTTCAGGAAATATATTTACCTATTTTTACTTACGTTTTAGTAACCATTCTTTTTCAGTTATTTTCATATTCTTTTCTTTCATTTGATTAATTTTCTTTTTTGACTTTGCCTTGTATCATTGAATTCTCTTTAGTCCTGACTACTATCCTGATCTCATCCGTATATATTATTATTTGAATAGACATAGTTAAAATGAATTAAATTGCGTTTGGTAAAAGAACAATTTGAAATTTAAAAATCATGTAATTACTACAACCCATATATGCACCTTGTTCGTAAAGGAAAAAGTATGAATCGTAGAAAATTATTTGCACAACCATATTTTACACCTAAACCTTCAGTTATGTTAACATTCATGTTAATTTCTGGAGCAAAATCAAATATTATTTTACTATGAGACATGCGCCAATGATGACGCATTGGAATTTTGTACGGTAATATGTATGTATATAGATAACAAATAAACAGTTTCGACATGTATTTAATGTTTAATGGATCGGAATTGCTGGCTTCTTCAACTAGGTCGTTGTTTAAATTTGGCAACCAAATATCTCTGAATTGTGTTTATTTTTTTTAATCCATTCTTTTTCTTCTAAACTGTTAGAGTAGAAAGAAATGTAATAGAATTAAGGAAATTACTACTAACATCTACATACATATTTTCCAGTAAAATTATTCAATTCCCTATATTCATATCTTCTTAATCTTTGCGTATAATGAAAAAAAGAACAAGAGACCGAAACCATTGTTACACAAAATTAACTTAAAAAAATATTATCTTTTGGTGAGAGAGAGGTAATTAAAAAGGAATCACATTCGTAATAAAAAAGAAACAGGCTCGAAGGGAGCGTTAAGAATGACTCTGTACAGCCAGTTTGAACTCAATATTCGCATTATCTTTACGGCCATCTACACCATCACATACAATTAGATACGACATAATTTCACCAAGTTGAATAAAAATTCGCGTTGCGGAGATAACATTTTCAGTAAATTAATTCCAGAAGATAGAGAAAGCAGAGATAGCGTATACATGCGTCTACTGAGGGTAAATTGGCCTGAAACGGGGATGCTGTTCTTTGAGGATTAAGTATGTTCATTGTTAAGGATGTTAGAAAAAAGGAAATTACGCTTTTCGTTTGTCTCTATTTATTAACATATTTTTCAAAAACAAAAGTCAGAATGTCTAGGTCTATAGTATCAAAATAACGAAATGTAATTGACTACGTAAAATTTGATGGGCATACAGTAAAGTACAAAAATAACTGGTTGTCGAATTGAGTCGTTTTAATTACAAACAGGTCAATAGTTTTTTTCAGCATCTCCATTTTGCAGGAAAATGTAACAAATATTTTGATCGAAATGCATAGTCTTGTTAAAGGCCAGAAATGAAGATACGGCTATAAAACGGATGTAAATAGATATAAACACAAAAGGAAATGACGAATTCGTTTAAATTGGTTCAATCCGAAGCGGGTAACATTATGTTCATCATTGGAAAACTTACCTGGTAATTTTCAAATTATTTGGAGCTTAATTTGATGAAATTTTGAAGATTTAATCACATGGGAAAGATTAGAATAGTTGATGGAATCCTTTTAATTTGAAAAAAATCCATGTGCTTGCTCCAAACTAAAGGTCTTGTATGTATTTACCCATCCATGTATGTAACAACCATGACCAACTCACTTTTATACCACAAAATAGCTCGTATACCTTCCCAATTTTTTTTAAGTAGATTTTTTTTCAAATTCTTGAAATTCCATACATAACATGGATTCAGAACGTCTATGCACATTCAGAAACATTATTTTTAAAACGATGTAAATATGATATATTTTCAAGAAATAAATTGACGTCTCCTGTATAGTACACAAATATAGCTAAAGTGAATAATTTCAAATCCGTTATCTAGGCGGATTACATGAAATGCACCGTTCGTATACAGTTAGTGTCATTAACATTCGGTTTTACATAAGATATATATTCAACTGATTCATGCTAAGGCACATTTACATAATTTTATAATATTTTTTTTTGTTTTATTAAGAACATATAAAGGCATTTGGGAATTCAGTTTTGTATTTTTAAAAAAATAATAACAATATAACAGAAAAACTAAATTAATTCAGGTAGCTAATATATTGTGCGTCATTAATGTTCGGTTTTCACTTTAGAGAACATAACAAATAACGCATAAAATCACTTTAATACTAAACTTAGTATTTTGTTGGATAACCCTTTTGTTTAATAACTTCACTGAGACGATTTGGCATGATCCCATTATTCCTGAAGTCTCGTTTCAACTTCGATGTGGATGTTATTGTGTATTTGCGGATACGCCGGTCCAACTCGTCCCACAAATTTTTAATAGGATTGAGGTCTGGGGATTGAGCAGGTGGTTGGAGAACCTTAGGACAATTATAGAGTAGCCGTTCTTGAATTAAACGCGACTTTTGTTTTGGATCGTTATCTTGGTAGATTTGAACGACTCCAAAACGCCTGGCTTACTGGCACTCTCTTTTAAGCGTTGACGGAAAATATTCAAATATGACTCCTTATTCATAATTCCGTCAATAAAGACTAATTTCCCAACACCTTTAGCTCCATGCTAAGTATACAACTCCAGACCATAACATGTCCATTTTCATGTTTCACAGTTGGTCTTAAATTTTGTGGTTGTAGCTCCTCGTTTAGTTTTCGCCATATCATTACACGACCATCGGATCCAAATGGATTATATTTGCTCTCGTCTGCAAAAATTACATCATCCCACCAAGTTTCAGGCTTACGAAGGTACTCCCTGGCAAAACTCAAATGAACTTTTCGATTGCGTAAATTTATCAATGGCTTACGACGTGGTATTCGACCATGGAAACTTTTTTTGCCTTATCGTTCTCCGGATGGTGGATTCCGATACTTTTTCCTGGAACTCATTAAAAACCTTACTGACTAATTTGGGTGCACTTAAGCGCGGGTTAGCTTTAATTTTTCGTACAATTGAGTTTTCTTCTCTGTCGGTCAATTTTTTGGCTGCCCAGTCTGCTTTATGAAGTATATTCTTCCTTCGTTTTTATGTCTTCTGACTATGTCTTTAACTGTGTTTGACTTCATATTGAGAATTTCGGCAATTTTTTGAAGGTTTCACCTTTTTCGTAATGAAATATAACTAATTTTCTCTGTTCCAAAGACGTATTTTTTCCTTTGCGTCCCATTTCTATATTTTGCAGCCCAATATATATTTTTTTAGACAACAAAGAAGGTATTGTGTACTCTTATTATATATATTATTATATTATATATTATTTTTATTTTATATTGCAGAAAAATTTGTCTTGTAACGTGTTTTTTGCTATTAGCTTAAGAAATAACCGGAAAACCGAATATTAATGACAGCGCAAAAAATAGAGTTTTAACATACTTTCATCAATTAATCGCGGTTTTAGGGTTTACACCACGCCCTTTCATATACATATTTTAACGCTCATACAGCTAACTATTTTAACGCGATTTTGTTTGTTTTTGATATCAACATCCTTTTTGCTAATGCCAGGTTGTTGATATCGATATAGTAAAAAACCGATTACTAATGACACTAACTGTATATACATAAATGCACCCGTATAAATTTATTATTATATTATTTAATTTAATGGAATTTCAAATAATATATAAACCAAACTTGTAAAAGGATCGTAACTCTCTTAGGTAGTAAAGATTAATTTAAACATAACGAACTTGTGCGGCGCATACAACGTAAAATGTATGTCATTGCAGCAGTAATAGCAGCTACGGCAGCTGCTATGTGTTTTATGTCGGACAAAATTAATTCCACTTCAGAAAATTGATATTATTTCTGCAACGTTAAATTTCTCTCGTGAATTGTTAACGACATGCAAAAATCATGAAAAATTGTTCCCAACAACTTACATACCTCGGCAATGTATATTTATACACACACCATAAACATATATATATATATATATATATTTATTATATACTTGGAACAATTATTAGACGCTTGTGTATTTGTAGCTTTACAGTGTATTTGTGAATATCTCGAAGTTAAAATTTTCAATTGTTTTTCTATTTTCATTATTTGATTCGTAACAAAAAATCCCACCAAATACTAGTTTAACCGACTCCATAGCTCCAATAATAATGAAGTTAGCAATTGTGAACAATATAGAAAAATATAGACAAAAATATAATGGTAAAATGTATATACGAGCCCTCACAATTTATTTTCTGAAATGTACTTTCCAAGTACCCTTATTGTACATCTCACTGATCTAACGACGTGTCCACTTCTAGGACTTCTTCTTTTTGGAACACACTTGAACTAAGTTCTGATATTCTGCTGGATATCAGATATATTAGTTTGTAGATAGGCAGAAATTGCTTGGACCTAAATCAGGTGAACACAATGTTCTTCAATTAAGCTCTCTGTAACTTGGTCCTTTTCTTTGATGAATAATTTTTGTGGAGTCACAGTTCGTATTATTCTGTCAAAGTAAGTTTGTTCTTAATTAATGTAAGTAATGTTTTGAAAAGTGTAATAATAAAACTGCAAGAACTTTCAAAACATTATTTCATTTTGGCACTCTCTCTCTCTGAAAAATGTTCGTTTATAAAAATCTAAGTAAAAATGTAGGTCTCAAAACACATATTAATTTAGGCAAAATAGTATTTAATGCAAAAGCTAAAACTGATCCTGGGGAGAAATGCGGTGTTTATAAACTTCAATGCCCAGAATGTAATAGTGTGTATATTGGCCAATCAGGGAGAACATTCAAAATTAGAACAGAAGAATATCTACGAAGCCTAAAATACCAAAAAAGTGATTCTAACTTCGGCAAACATCTAATAGAACTGAACCATAATATACATACATACAGATTTTAAACCGGAAATACTTCGCATATGTAACAAAAGCTTGAAACTAAATGTCTTGGAATGCATGGAGATTAATAAGTGTAATAAACTCGATTCTGTTACCCTTCTTTATAATCACTTAGATTTAAACAGTTCACCCCTTTTATATTTATCGCAATTCTTAGTACTCACTATTTCTATTTTAATCTATTACTCTAATTGTACGTAAGAATTTCATTAGTTCTTAATGTTTTTCTGTTACTTATATTTTAACCTCTATCGTTTTCTTGTAAGTGGATTTCATTGCTTTTCGTTTTCCTATATCAAGGAGATTGTAACCTATGTATATTGTTCTTGCTTGATAATGTCCTAACAGACGAAACTAGTCCAGTTAATATATACTACAATCTGAAATTTAGACATTGTTTTATGTATTTATTAGTTTTACTTATTCCGTAATTTAATTTTATTGAACATGAATCTCTGAAATTAAATTGAAAAGATAAAAAAGCTTCCAATTCGTTCAAAAATATTTCCAAAATATTACCTAAGTATTACTACTATCGCATGATATATGCCATCTGGTGTGCTTCAAGGATCTATCTTGGAACCTTTCTTGTTTACAATATAATTAAACTGTCTTTGCTACCAAATATTATAAAATAAATGAGTTTCGTTTAATGAATTAAAAAAAATCCTAAGTCTGGAAAATGCTAATTTGTATAACAACAATAGAAATAATAATACATATAATAAATAAAAGAGAGTACAAAATAAATAAAATACGAATTATTAAATGATAAGATGAGTATTCAATATTAATAATTTGATTTGATTATATATAATATTATTGTTATTATATTTCCAATATTCCATACTTGTGTTCCACTCAGAATGTTTGTTTTGCACATTTAAATATAAGTATTTAATACTTTCCAAGTTTTATTCTAACTGTTAAACGTCGATTATGAATTTTATTTGTCACCTCGCAAAAATGACATTAAAAGTGTACAAAAATAAAATACAAAAGAACGATTGTTCTCTCGCGGAGCCATTGTTGGAAGTAAACTAAGAAAGAAAATTGATAATCCAGTTTGGCTTTTGTGAAGATCCGAATTAGTTAAGAAAGAGTTCGCCTTTTATTAGAATTATAGGGCAGTGGAAATAAATTATTAAGAAACTTTAGGCAGTTCAAAGAAAACTTTTTCAAAATTTACTTGTTTTAGAAGAATGTAAAACCTTACCCCCTTGTCAAAAGTTAAAGACAAAAATTAATTCATATGTCTTAATATAGAAGTGGCTCACAAAGTCTAAGAATTTGCATACAATTCCTCAATAATTAAAAATATCACAGTTATTTGAAATTTTGGTTTAGAAAATATAAAGTAAAATAACAAAGTTTCCCATTAAATCTTGCCACTGTTATGTACATATGACTTTTAGAATTCTATAGATTATATTATATGATATATTGCTCTGACATTTATTTTAAGGTTTTACTTATCGTTGTGTTTATTGTATATACAAATTCTCGAGAATAAAAGTGCGCTAAGAAAGAAGTATTCTTATACAGCATTGTATTTTTAAAGTTGGGACTCTTTCCGTGAATTCTTTCATAAACTTTTAAGTGTTGTGTTGGGGTACTTTTGAATCAACTAGCTCTGCCATCCAGTTAACATAACTAAATAAATAAAACGATTGATTACAATTTATAAAATTGATGGAAGTATAAGAGCTTCGAACATTTCACTATTAAATATAATTGTCAATTAAAGAAATTAATATGGGAGCAAATATTTAAAATTTTTATATGTTATTACTTTGAAACGCCTGGTTTTCTGCTTTATATATTCCGTGCCGTACCCGCCGGCGCTATCTGTTCACAAAGCAGAGCCATTGAACTTGCTGGCTCAACTTAATTTACTTAAATTATAGTTAACTCTTGCATTAAAATTGGACATTTTGATGTATCTAGATAAAATTTTTAATTTGATTGTCGATTGTTGGGTATACTTCACTCCTCCTGTAATTCCTATATTAATGATTTTCAAATCCAATGATCGTTGTTCAATATTATTTTTCCATTAAAGATATCGTTTATTTTAAACTAACTTCTTTTCTTCTTGGACAATTTTAAACATGCTTTCCCTACAACTTTATTGTTAGGAGTACGATATAAATGTTCATAATGGCGAAGAAATTGTAAATTACTAGTATTCTTTTGGCATTGATTGTCATCTCGGCGGCTGGCTTTCTCAAGAATATCGATTGTTTTCTCATCAACCTATATGGTAATCCTGATTTATGTTTAAACTGTTGTTCAAACCTCTTCATATTCGTTCCAAGGGATTAAAACTATAATGAAGTTGCTGATTGCATTTGAATAAATCGATATTTCAATTTAAATTAAAATATCAATTTATACCAATTTAAGTTAAATATATGGTTAAGAAGACAATCACCACCGTCTCCTTTATCGCGAGAGAAGTTGCAGAACGTGTGGTGCAAGAAACATATTTACAACAAAGTGGTACATTGAGGAGTGGTTGATCAGAGCTGTTGAAACAATCAGAAACATTCGACTAGGCATCTGGTCTTTTCACCATGACATGGCTCCAACGTATGTACCAAATATTTAGTAAGAACAAGGTTGAAGATGCTTGAAGAACTATTCTACAGCCCAAATCTCTTTTCATGCGACTTGTTTTTTCCATATTCATATGAAAATAGTCTATTATACAGACTACCTATAGACGACCTTTAGACCTAAAGACTATTCTTTAGAATAGTCAAAAAAGTAGGAAAATTTTCAACGATGTCGATCTTCTTAGTGTATGATGGTTTCGATGAATGGACAAGTGCATAGAATGTGATAGAAATTATTTTGAAAGATTATGAAAATGAAAACGTTTTACAAATTCTTTTAGCTTCTAATATTGTATGTAGTATGTACTCGTCTGCAATTAACAGCTACTCATTATTATATTGCTATGAAATTCATTTAAATTTGTTTAAAAATATTAAGATAAGTTATTATTAAAAAACAATTTTCATAAGTTCTGTGAATTTTTTTATTAATTTAAAAAATATATATAATCTTAATCTGTAAAGATGTATGATATTATCTCATGAACACATTCGAACATAAAAACCATTCAAATGATAATTTTCAATAATAATGGGAGGTTTTCTTAAGAATTGATCTCATTCTTCTTAGCAAATCTATACCTTACTTCGTTTGCTTTGTGTGTATTTGAAGCGATGCCTTAGATTTCGTTAATTTATTACTATTCCCGTAGGAACTAGTCTTTACACTTCAGCGGAGTCCGCAGTACAACCTTTATTTAGTTTTGAGTTTGTAAAGTTGGCGAAACGTGATTCGAAGTAATTAAAGAACATTGCTTTGGAATTGTTTTGTGTAAAAAGAGCAGCCCTGCGAAGTTTTCTAATATAGCAAAATCAGAAAAAAAAATTAACATCTATTATATTTCTAACAAGACGACCTTTTCATTTAGATAAGTTGTAAAATGTAATCAGCAGTAAAATATACAGTTTTGTCTTGTCTGAAAATGTGAGAGTTAAATGAAAGCTTTACATAATACACAAAATGGACAAAATCATGTTCACGGAATTGGGTAAATAGCTTTTATTAATTATCCTTTAATAGAGGAAGGTCAGTTTGTCGATATAATTTTTATTAATTATAAATTATAAAACAGTTTAATTCATACATATCAATTTCTCCAACTTAAATAAATGGTATCGAGCACAACAACGCTCTAAAATTATCATCTAGTGTGTGTTAAATTTACAATAGACTGTCGATAGTTATTATGAGGTAATTTGTGTATAGTTGATATAACATAATTTATTAATACAACTACCATGGTAACACGATGTGACCTCTACATAATCAGTATGCAGTTCACCACGTACAAATATGACTTTCTTTCTGTATTCTAGACAACGTACGGTACTAGGAAGGGCTTTTTTTATATTCTCAGACTTAACGTGAAAAAGACTTTTTAATGCACAATTTAATACTTTCAAACAGGTGTTATAAGTACACCATCGACCGTATGTCTTATCCTTCTAATAATGGAAACAGGAAATATCACAGGATGTAAACTCTTGATTATACGATGGATCTTTAATTTCATACAAGCCCTCATAAGTAACGGCAGTTATTGCAACTCATGACAACAAAATACTTCGTGTTGGTTTTAGAGGTCGTTTTACTTTAAGAGAATTTCTGAAATGTTACATTAAGCACTTATAATACTTCCCTGCTGCTATACTATCCTTCTGCCTTTAATTAATTAGCAAAATAGTCTATCAGTCCCAAACAATTCTTGCTTATTTATCCTGCAAAAGAGACGATTTTAAACTTCTTGGAAGTGTTGCAGTTATTGACAGGTCACTGCATTAACAACTGTTTTAACTTGATATCTAAATGGGCCCACGTTCCATCTCCACTGATAAGGTAATTGATATTAATACCTGGTTCGTCTTCATGAAGTCTCAAAGATTATTGACGCGTTTCTACCCGAACATGTAATTAGAAATTCAGTCATGCACTAATTTTTATTAGACCAAAATACAATCTCACATTTTTCATTATTAAACACTTAATATTAAGAAAGATTATGTGATGTATAACGTTGACAGGACGATCTCAATATAGATCTTTATTCAATTATTCTTGGCTATACACAAACAGTTTAGACTACTCACAAATAGTTGATTTGGAAGGACAATTGATTCCGTATATAGCCAATATTCAAGAATAATTTTGACAGGTTTGAATTTAAATTTTTCCACTTTTATGCGCGATAACACAAACTGACAAATAAAAAGTTAATAATGTTGTTTTGTAAACCGACATATAGTTATCAAGGCATAATTTATTTTAAAAAATTCGTATTGGAATATGTATCAAAATTGAAAACCGCCAAGTCTATGTTTATACACAGCCTGTTGTAGAGGAAACGAAACTTTTTTAAAATAAAAACAAAATCTTACCATTTTGGTAAAATTCATTTATTTTATTCAAAGTAGTCCCCTTCGGCTTCAATACAACGTTTTGCACGGTCAATGTCGAATGAATTTTTAAGTTCTTCTTTAGTGATGTCCTTCAAGATTGTTGTCGACGCCCTTTCAATGGCTTCGACGTCGGCATAACGCTGTGTTTTCGTCGACAAATGTAGTTTGGAGAATGGTGATTACGGTAAAAGGTTGATAAAATGCCATTTGTAGTTAGTAAGTCAGTGATAAGCGTCAAGCGATAAGGTGGTGCATTATCATGTAACAAACGCCATCTACCATTTTCACGATATTGAGGGCGCACGCGACGAATGCGTCCCAAAAGGCGCTTCATAACACCAAGATAATATACAGCTTTGACTACCTGGTACAAACTTTTTGTGCACTATGCCTTTCGAGTCATAAAATCAAATCAACGTTGTCTTCACTTTTGACTTCTACAAACGGCTTTTTTCCGACCTTTCTTCGATTGGATACTTCCATTCAGAACATTGACGTTTGGTCTCTGGATCATACAAACCTTGCACAAATCTTTCTTAGTCGCAAATGCTATACCAAAATGCAATGAATTGAATCTTTGGAAATATTTAATTCCATTCCCACGTATCGCAATGAGGATTTCGGCTCATTTCTGATAAATTTATGCATAAGTTTGATGTTTTCCGTAACCACAGATTTTTTTTGCACCAGGATGTTCGTCGTCATTTATGTCCGTACGACAGAGACTTTGGGGTAACTGTGATTTTAAATGAGATTATTTAATTAAAATTTTTGGAAATTAACTGTCATACGGATTCAGTCTTAAATTTAAATTTCGTTTCCATTGTTAGCATCTGTTCCTAAATAGAGAGAGTTAACTTCAATTCTGAATTTCTGCGGAGTAGTGAACTTTAAATTAGTCACTGTACATAAACCATGTTGAAGTTGTGTCGATTTCGTTAGTAACAAGACGAATGTACAAAGTATATTATGAGAAGACGCCCAATTGTGATGTTTAACTACAAATTCAAGCATATAAATTACTATACGCGTATGAAGTAACGTTGTGCTAGGATAGTAGCAAATTTAATGTGTAAAGTTTGTTGTACGATGTTGTATAAAACACAAGGAATTGAATAAAATTATAAATGCCGTTCGAAGTAGTATTACACATTACAACTATGTCATTGGAAATTGTTTTGCAAAACAATCAAAGACACGATAGAAGTACATTCTCGGCAGCCTATACTTGAAATAAAATTGGCAGTTTCTTTTCGATTTATATGGAAAATTTAAATTTCTATTTCTGATGGCTTACGCCGCAAATCAAACGCAATTTTTTATTAATACAAGTAATAAATATTTTTGCATAATTTTGATTTAGTTGCAGGCTATGCTATATAAAAAATACGTTAATTTATTTTTCCTTCCGAATGGTTTTTGCATACGCTGATATTAAATATCATAGCAATTGACTTCACCTTAAATTGAGAATTTTCCCCATATTTTTCATCATTTCGCCTCCTTTTTATTTCATTCGTCGTTTTTTTTTTTTCTATCGTACTGATATGCATGTATAATATTCTTTTTTATATAACGTTGAACATCCAACCGTTGTTTATTAAATATATTTCTCTGAAAATTACGCATTCGAATGAAGCGGTGCGTTATCTCTAATGAAGTTTGATGTTCATGAAGTTCTGATGGTATCGAATTCTGTCGATATTTTCCCACCTCTTCGGCCTAAAAAATTGTCGGTTAAAATATTTTCTTTTTATTTCAATAGGCATCTGGTTTATTATATGATTTATTCGAGATAATTTTACGTTTGGATTTTTGCAGATGTTGATGAAATTTAATATTTTTCGATCATAATCTTTTGTTTTTTAAATAATTTTAGTTATTTTTAGTATAAAATAATTTTTAAATTTTGAAATTTCGGTTATTTTCTGAAGCAAATATTAAAATATTCTGGAGCTCTTTTTGTTCTTGATGTCGAATTAATTCTGTGAAGACTACTGCTATTAACTACATCGTTTTCGAAAGTTAAGCTAATATAGAACTGCAGTACTGGTGAGAACGGTGCAGTTTATTTTTCGAAAACTGTTTTTATCTGTTACGAGTCCAGTGTTTAAGCCCGACTTCATGTAAATCTACTAGAAAGAATAAATATAATTCTCATGCTAGAACAGCCGTAAACTTACCAATATAATTCCCAGCTATCCTTTCTTTTATTCTTATTATTACGTTCTTTCTCTCTTATTCTAGGTTCAGTTCATAACTACGAAGTTCTCGAGTTGTTTGGCATTCTGATTTAGATAAGCGTAGAACTAAAAGAAACGCGGAATATTCGAACCAGTATATTTCATTTTCGGGAACCGGTTCACTGAATGATCAACTGATTTTCTTAAAGACGCATTTAGTTCAGTTTGTACCAATTACAAACTGATAGAGATATAAAAGCTCCTTGCTCTCAACCTAGGAAGGTACTATTAACAATTATGGAAAAATAAAAGAATGTATAAAATCATGGGAGAATTATACATTTTTATTTTTTGAGCAAATCCTACAAATTTAGTGTTTAGTTACTTAGACAGAGGGAGGTGAAAAAGAAAGGGTACTTAATGAATTCATCCTTTACCTTAAAGAGTGAAATTTCTCTGTATCTACTTGCATGAAAATTCCATTGGTTTTTCCTTAAAATATACTCCTTACTCCTTACTTTGTTTTCTTCTTTGTTGCATCAATTGACCCAAATCTTGTTCATTTAAACATTAATTTCAACTTAAGTAAAAGGATGAAGATATCGACTCTGCAGAATATGGAGGACCTATCAAAGAAGTAATGTTTTCGTCAACCGAAAACTGCTTCATAGGAAATTCAGTTTAATAAACAGTTTTGTATTTGTGAAGTACGAAACCATCCACAGTTCTAGCTCTCTTTTCTGACATTTTCTGTCAGTTTTGCAGAAACTTTCTTATAATAATGTTGGTTCATTGTTGCTCCTCCTAGAATTTACCTTCACAAATATTGATGTCAAAAAAATACAAGGAGAATGACTACAGCTTTGGGCCTGCTTTTGAAGAAGTCTTTCGTTTGAAGAAAGGCACCATTTCCTAAAGATTTTGGTCGCCTTGCTTGACTCAGTTTCATCGAAACATCTTCCTAATAATGTTGATTCATTGTTGCTCCTTCTGAAACTGCTCCTGCCAGAAGTACACCATTGTTAAAGAAAAACTCAACAAATGTGAATGGTTTTGAATTTGAACTTTATTAGTTATATAGTAATTACAATGTTTTACTGTTAGAAAAATCAATGTCGTGTATTTTATTGATGACCTTGCATTTAGTCACGCAGAATAAGTAAAAAAATTTCTTATTTCTACAGCACAAATTATCAAAAATGTAAATGTAATCATAACTTTTGAGATTTATTAAAAGCTTAATGTTAACATTAACTATTACGACTCAGCCTAATTTTAGCAAATTCAAATATTGTCAAATAATTACCGCTTTAAGTTGCGTCTTCAGTAATAGTTATTAATTTGTTGAGATCGATAAAAACGATCCGCTTTATCGAGAGATGTTCGTCGAGATGAAAGAATGTTTTTAAATGGAGTGAATAACCGTTCGACATTTAGTGATATAAAATTGACATAATTGAAATAATATTTTAAAATATTTGACGGATATGTAGAGTTGTCTTCACGAATATTTGTCTTAATGTATAAAATCTGAATCTTTGTCCAAGGCACCTTCGAACTTTGTTACAACCTCACTACTCTTGTTGTGATACCCTTGCTCTTACCGCTTGTACAACTGACTAGATTCTTGCTATATCTCACGACGTTAGACCCATATATATTTCGACGCGTGCTCCTTTATTAACATGTTTCGATGCGCTACTTTAATAATTAAGTGCTAACAAACAGTCTTCTTTCTATGTACAAGATAAAAACTCCTTTCGCAAGTAGCCAGACCTTTTTTCAAAAACTAATATTTTCGGATGGGCTTTGAACTCTATTAAGATTACTTTAACTCATAAAAATTTAATGAGTATATTGCATACTTTTTTTTTAGATTTGTTCTTCCAATACGTTGAAATACGAATACTCATGTGATATAGATGAAATTAAGCCAGGGACGATATTATGCGGTCGATTCAAGAGTTAAGTTGTCACACCTAGTACCATTTTATAAACATTTGACATAAAAGGACTAGTTCTATGAATCGTAGAAATGGAACCATGTGTATATTAAATTCATAATGCCTACATAAAATTTTATCGTCAAGGCTTTGATGAAATCTTTTGCTAAACTTAAATTTCCCTTTTCGCAGATTATCCTAACGCAAGGAATCATTCGAATCTCTTCACACAAGCGATCACATAAAGCGACTCTTTTAATGTAAAGAAAAAATAAGAAAAACGAGTCTCTTCATCCCGAGTTGTAGAATCGTATATCTACAAATTCAAAAAAATGTAAAGGAGAAAGATTCGAAAGCGAACGGAGCAATATATCAAAGGAGATCTTACCGGAAGAGGAGATCTTAAATCCTCCGTTCCTTTCCATGACGTTTTTATTTTCATTTTTGTTTATTAAATCGCAACTTGTGTCAAGTGGATTCCTCGAAAAAACACCTCTCGAAAATTTTTCGTTGCGTATCCACACTTCTTCCCCTTCGCTCTCTAAACTCGACAGCGTAATACTCTTTGCAACGCCGACACAATTTATACTTTCGAGTTGCATTAGAGTCGTCATCCTTGTCTGTCAACCTCTGCCAGTGCCGAAAATGAAAGAGAGCTTGTTCAGAAACTGAGTCGAATGTTTCTTTGAAATCTGCCACGGGACGTGGGGTCAAACGAATGAAGTAGAATGAGGGCAGAGGATAACGCAAGAGAGATGTCAAGAGATCGAGAAGAGAAACACGCTCTCTTTCTTTGTCTGTTCGCCGCGTTAGAAATACTTAAAGTTGTTTGTGTCTCGAACAGAAAGTATTATATTTCTGGTGTGAATAAAGAAGAAACTTCTTGTTCTCTCTCTTATTATTCTTTTCCTATTACTTGCGTCACAACCGTCATTGGAGTTTCGCCTTTGGTGTTCTTGAAATGTAAATCATGTGGTCGTTCTTCTAATCATATGGATGTAGATAGAGAATCCAATGAAACGAGTTGTAATTTATATTTTTCCATCTACAGTTAGCACAATTTATATGGTATGAAAAATATCATAGTTAAATTAAAATAAAATTACCTTTGTTTTAGTAAATTTTAGTCACCGCATTTTGTAAGAATCTGAAATATTGGTATTTAACAGTCAAAATTTAATGTAAAAATCTACAGAGTTTATTAATAAATATATTACTTATATATTTTCTCCTATCCCATCGTTGATTACAATCACAGAAATGAATTAAGAATTTTTGTACGGGAGTAGGACACGAACCTGTGTCTGACGTTTGCTAGACGGCTGCCAATTCGGCCACCGGCAGTATAGCTTCGAGTCTCTTAATATGTTATAAATCACATTATGGAAATAGATCTGCTCTAGAGCAGAATCTTTTAATTAATTTCTGCGATTGCAATCAACGACGGCATAGCAGAAAGTACTAATTTTTATCTACAAGTTGAAACATACGTTTATTTTCTACTCCGCTATTTTAAACGTTTTCGGGGCATTCTTCTTGGATGTATAATTAGATTTTTATATCAGTATCAATATTGAATTTTGAAAGTGAAATTTGTATTTGTACTTATCGTTTTTCTGGTAAGTTTATAAACAGTTATATCCATCGTTTCGAATACATTTTCTTACTAATACTTTTCATACCATCGCGCTTTTGCGCCCATACATATTTTATATACTTATACGGAGTCAGTTGTAAAAATAAGTTACATCAAATGTATCTCCATTTCCTGTGTACTCTGGAGCTGTACCTTGCTTCCGCCTATTTTTGCCTTTTTTTGTAAATTCAAAATAAAATTATGACTGATTTCCGATTGCGGAAGGCTTCTTAAAAATATTAAGTTTCGATACACAAATGGTTTGGCTAAAATTGTAAGTCAAAAAAACATCAAATGATTCAACATCAGTTTGTAACGGGCCTGGATGTTTAATATTAGAATGTTTGCGGATTGAATACCAAGACGTTTTTATGTTTTAATAATTTATTGGCTAGTAATGATTATGATATTATATTAACTGAAACGTGGGCCAATGAAAATTTACTTAATTCTGAATTATTTACTAGCCAATCTGGTATGTAGACTTCCGCGGTCGTGGTCCATACTATCTGCTTCTGAAAACTGAGAAATCTCAGTTTTCAGTGCGACAGACAGAAGCAGTAGTTTAGCCCTGAAGATGTCCCATATGAGTGGGTACGAAACGTCGGCATTTATACCAGTGACGCGGTTCCAGCCCGGAAGCCCAGAAGCAGATATTTGCAAGCCAATATGTAGTGTTTAGGTATGACAGGGGTAGCCAGGATGGTGGAGTTTTGATCACGATTGCTTCAACATATCAATGTGGCGAAGTTAAAATTAATGTTGATTTTGATTTATTGCAATATAATATAGATTTTCTTTGCGTTTCGTTGGTTATCAACAATAAACCTTTAAATATTATTACTGCATATATATCTCCCTCAACACCTGCTTTTTGACATTGGAGCTTTGATTCTTGATCTGGATAATATGGGTTGTGGTAAAGCTTATAGTATTAATAACTTAGTAGTATCCAATGAAGCTGATTAGTTTAATAACTGTAAGAATTAAAATAATAGGTTTTTGGACTTGACTTTTTTCTTGAAATTGTAATTGTTACAGGGCTGATTTTTTACTGGTTCTGGAAAATCCTCATCATCCGGCACTAGTTTTTAAAGTTACCTGTAGCGGATCTGCTTTTAAGAAATTCAAGTTCTCTAATATCCCCAGACTTCATTTCAAACGTGCGAACTTTGACCAACTTTACAGTCTGTTTATGGCAACAAATTGGAAATCCGTATTGGATTGTAATGACGTTAATATTGCATGTGATAATCTTTACAATATCATTAATGACTATTTTGTACGCTGCGTACCAATGACTACATGTAGACGTAGTTTCTTTCCATTTTGGTTTTCATTTGGAACGCGCCGCTTAAAGTTAAAAAGCATTACTTGAAATTACTAGGATCAAGAGGTCTTGAATACTCCAGAGGTAAATTTAAGGAATACAGAAAACTTCTTAGCTCTAGTATAGACAGTGATTTCAGGAATTTCAGGACGTAACTGAAGTCAATTACTCCATCGAGAATGATCTGAATAAATTCCATAATTGTATTAACGTACGTGAGAACGAAACACCTATTCCCGGGTCTATGATGGATGGTGATTGATATATTGAATCTCCTGATCGGATTGCTGATATTTTTGCATCACACCTTTCGTCTGATTTTGTTAGCAGTATTCACGTAGCAAGTAATGAATCTTTTTTTAATACGAATGTATTGAATGTCCACCGTTTTACTGAGGATGATCTTTTACGAACTGTTTGTTCGTCACGATCCACAATGACGATGGGTCCTGATTCTATCCCCGCTTTTACGGTCAAGGATTGTCAGTATGTGTTTATCTGGGTGCAAAAATGAAATGAACTACAGACTCGTATCTTTCATATGCAATATTGCTAAAATTTTTGAAGTAATGATTGCTAAACCGATTTATAATCGTTTCGTAAGTCAGCTTTCTATTTATTAGCACGGCTTCATAAGAGGGAGATTGACTACCCCCAATTTATGTTCCTTTTTACATTTTTTTTTTGATGCTTTGGATGAGCAATGTCAAGTCGATACAATTTATACCAACTTCTCCAAGGCATTTGGTACTGTGCAATATGATATAATTTTACAAAAACTAAATGCTTTGGTATTTCCAATGATTTAATGCAGATCCTTGGATTTTATTTGTCTGGACGTATTAACTATGTAGAATGTAATGGTTTCACTACTTGCCCATATTTATCGCGGTCAGGATTACCTCAAGGATCTGTGTTGGGTCACTACTCTTCCATATCTTCGCATATGGCTAAATTTTAATTTTCGTCTTGAAAAAAATGCTCACAATCGTTTAATGTCTTGGAAATGAAGAAATCATCAGTTTCTACAATGCGTTCGTTAGATCTAAAGTTGAATATTGCTCCGTAGTATGGATTCCTGAACTATGCAAAATGTATAGAGAAAATTTCTTAAGACACTTTATTATCGCACCAATCACATTCTTCTCACATGACTATCCATATGACATGTTATTGGCTCAGTTTGGTTACATTTCGTTAAGTAACTGTAGGATTATATCTTAATTTTGTTTATAAGTTGGTCAATAATGTTTGGTATGCTCCGGGTATACTGCAATTGTTTGGTTTCCGTCTTCGAAAGTTGTGCAGTAGAAGTCGAAGACTTTTTCATATACCAGTTACAACTACCATTCATCACTCACACTCGCCTATTATATCTACTTATGTATGTGTAGGGGTGTGAATGGATTTGCAATTATATCGATTTGTTTACTGCAACATTACACTCGTTGAAAAATTTTTAGAATTTCAATGAATTTTTAAAATGATTTTTATTATTGTTTTATGTTTCAATGGGTATCGTTTAATTTGTAGTATTAATGTGTATTAATTCCTTTTTATTATTGATTCTGTTATATTTTTTGTAGAATTTTTGTATAATTTTTCCTTTCCTGTTAGCTGTCTCTCTCACATGGAATGTGTATATTTTGTTGTTTATTCTATACATTATCCTGTAATTAGTATTTAGACTACTGTTGGATAATAAAGTATTATTATTATTGTTGTTATTATTATTATTATTATTATTATTATCCACTCGGCAAGCGGACGACCAGGGTTCGATTCCTCACTGAATTTTATAATATTATAATTATAATGGTGCAGTAAGTAGAAAATTACGAGATTTCATTTACTTTTTTTGTGTTCGTTAACTTTCAATTTTTTATACAATACTAACAGGGCTTGTGAAGAAATATAATAAACGAATGATCGTCAGGGAACACAGAAAAGGTGTCAAAAAAGTGAATTTAATTTATTTTAATTTAGTTAGAATTAATTGCAGATTTTTATCTGTATATGTAGGGTTGGTAGCTGGTTGTTTTAGGATGCCTTTTCTTTCTTTGATTATTACGATTCAAGGATTATCTACTTCATCGATCTACACTTACTTTCTTCCAAGACTGCTTAAACAACTTGATTGACACTTATTTTTATATTAGACGCAAAAAATAAGAGTCCTGCATCTCCGATAACTTCTAAATAATGAATACAAATATTGAATTTGGAAGAAAAACAAGTCAAACTTAATATAAAGCCATAATAAAGGAAAGAAAAGCCCTTTCGACACAGAAGTTGGTTTCAAGTCGTTTTAGGGACATCAATTTATAACATAATTAATAGTCTAATAACCTAGCACCATAGATTCCTGTAATATGTATTCCAACAGCCATTTTGTATCTTATCCTTAAATTAATATTTTTCTTACTCTATACTTGCAATTGTAGAAGACTGCAGTAATAATATCAAATAGGATTCTTGTATATCTTTATTCACTTCTTTACTTATCCTGAATTTTATTTATCTGCAGTATAATTGTAATTCTTCCCTATATGTTCCTGTCCATCCATTCCTGTTTCGTGTTGATCCGGGGTAATCACTTCTTTTTTAAGATTTCTAAAATTTCTGGATTCACCTGCCCGACTCTTCTTTTCAATCAATCCAGTTGTATGTTTAAACCAAGGTAGTTGTGTCTCTTGTTTTTATCTAGTTTCACATCCCATCAATTTTGTCAATATTTTTATTTCACATACGGTAATTTTTGGTTTTAGATCATTTGTTAGTACCCTAGATTTCTTCCTATACATGAACATAGACACTAGGACTGGCTCATGAATTCTTACTTATATTTCGTTGTTTTTTTAAGTGAAATATGATTTGGCCTATATATTTTTTTGCATAATACTAAAATATTTACTTTCCGTGAAATAAAAATTAATGAAAGGTAGTATGTATTAAATTTTGTTGAGTGGAAGTGATTTCAATGGCAAGTTATTGGAAACTGCTGTCTGGAAAAGTCTTTCGTGGTTTTCCTTTTCATTTAAGGTAAATGTCTATAGTTCAGCATCTTAACTTGTTCCACGAGTCGTCATAATAATTCATAAGCTGCCTATGTCGTCTGTAATTAGTGTTGTGCTATTGGCTGATTTGAAGACATCAATTATTTTTTTTGTATCATTTCAATTTTAATGTTTTTAATCTAAGATAAAATAATTACTATTGGATATATATGTACATATCTATCTCTGTTCATTTTACATTCAGCATCTGCCCTAATAATTTTAAAATCTTCCTATAAATGTCATTAATAATATTATAATAATATTAAAGAGATTAATTACACTACTATGTCCTTTTTTTTCGCAAACGCTATGTCTACAAAGTACTATCCTAACATCAATAAAAGGAAAACGACCCTCGTGCCGAAACAGAATGGGGTCAGGCGTGTAGAAGTGGGTGTTAATGGATGCAAGTGCAACTCTTGCAGCTTGACAAGCGTTTCCACAAATTTAAACGCGGTCGTCCTACGTACGGATATATTATGGAAGTTGAAGCTAAAGTAGGGTCTGCAGCTGTCGAAATTGACTATCGATTTTACATTTTGTACGAGAAATTTCTGTCTTGAAGTGACTAAAGTTTCGTCCAAAGAAATATTAAAATATTCCGCAAGAAACGTAATAATTTTATTACGTTAATTAAAATATAATTATGAAAAGAACTAAAAAGCTTAACTTGAGAATATACGTACTTCCGGTTTATTTGTTGGAAGACTGAAAAACACCTCCGGACGAAACAATTATTGTTTCTCAACTGTCACGAACAAAACACGGAACTACATCTTTATCAATCTTTATCCTGACCGCTATAAACATAAAGAACGTCTTTTTCGATGTTACGGACCATTGACTTCAACCATAAAAACGAGCAATTTTTAAATCTATATAACGCAACACGGTGCGATTTTCTGAAGATAGGATATTTTACGAGCGGTTTGGAAAGGGGTAATTCTTTTACTTCTAGCTGTAGTTTCCTTTTTGAATTTCGAATTAAGTTGCTATCTTATAATTTCTTCGATGTACATATTTAGTTACTTGTACCCTTCTTTTCACAAAAGATGAAAGAATTATAATAGAGGAAATGTATAGATGAAGTTAATGTTTCTTGAAATAAATGCATTGAGATACACAAAAATAATTTCACAGAGATATAAAATGTCATGATTAATTATAAAATACTTGCTTGTATGCCCAAGAAACACATATACAGTGTTTGGGAAATGCAACTTTGTGTACATTTATCATTGGGCCATTATAAAAATGTTTATTTAAAGCAGTACCTTAGTTTCAATATATTTTAAAAATTTTAGATTTAAATTTCTTTATTTTACTTTCTTACGTATTTTTGTAATAATTACTTTAGATTATGGAATATGAAATAAAAATATATATGTACTTTACAAAATATGGTTTATGAAGTGTGTTTGACGCGACGTCTATATGAGAGATAGATTTTTAACATATAGAGAAGAATGTTTGTGTTAAATCATAAAAACTTCTTAATTTCACAAGTAAATGCAATTATTTGAAAAGATGTTAACCACTTCGACATACATGGTGATGAAAGTATTACAGAATGGGATTTTATAGACTGATGTAAGAAGTACCAGGTCGGCTGAAAAGTCCCCGGTCTGACACATAGATGGCGTTACTGTTATTAAATCCATATTTTAGATAGTACTAACCTTCAAACGAAACGTGTCAAAATTTGACAGCAATCCGACCATTAGTTACTGAGATATTGCGTTAAGAGTGAAGCTACTTTTGTTGTTTAAAAAAATGGAAAAAAAAAGAATTTCGTGTGCTGATAAAGTACTGCTTTTTGAAGGGAAAAAATACCGTTGAAACAAAAGCATGGCTTGATGAGGAGTTTCCGGACTCTGCGCCAGGAAAATCAACCATAATTGATTGGTATGCTAAGTTTAAACGTGGTGACATGAGCACCGAAGACGGCGAACGCAGTGGACGACCAAAAGAGGCTGTCACCGCCGAAAACATCAAAAAAGTTCGCAAAATCATTTTAAATGACCGTAAAGTAAAGTTGATCGAGATAGCTGACATCCTAAAGATATCAAAGGAACCTGTTGGACACATCGTGCATGAATACTTGGGCATGCGGAAGCTCTGTGCAAAATGGGTGCCGCGCGAGCTCACATTCGATCAAAAACAACAACGAGTTGATGATTCTGAGCTGTGTTTGAAGCTGTTAAATCGTAATAAAACCGAGTTTTAGCGTCGATATGTGACAATGGATGAAGCATGGATTCATCACTACACTCCAGAGTCTAATCGACAGTCAGCCGAGTGGACTGCACGCGATGAACCGGCTCCAAAGCGTGGAAAGACGCAACATTCAGCTGGAAAAGTTATGCCGTCAATTTTTTGGGATGCGCATGGAACAATTTTCATAGATTATCTTAATAAGGGCCAGTCCATCAACAGCGACTATTATACAGCGTTGTTGGACCGTTTGAAGAACGAAATCGCAAAAAAACGGCCCCATATGAAGAATAAGAAAGTGCTGTTTCACCAAGACAATGCACCACCGTGTCACAAATCAATGAAAACAATGGCCAAATTAAGTGAATTGGGTTTCGAATTACTTCCCCATCCACCGTACTCTCCAGATGTGGCCCCCAGCGACTATTTCCTGTTTGCAGATCTCAAGAGAATGCTCGCCGGGAAGAAATTTAGCAGGGATGAGGAGGTGATCGCCGAAACTGAGGCCTATTTCGAGGCTAAAGACAATTCGTACTACAAAAATGGTATCGAAAAGTTGGAAGAACGCTATAATCGGTGTATCGCCCTCGAAGGCAACTATGTTGAATAATAAAATCGAATTTTGCCAAAAAACTGTGTTTTACTATGGTAGACCGGGGACTTTTCAGTTCGACTGTTAAAACAAAGGTATATTAAAAAAAAACGATTAAATTTTGTGCTAGCATATTATTACTACACCGAAAAGAGAATGACTATATTGATCCATTCGAATATTTTTGATACGAAACTAATGACAAACAAGATCAAATTTTTCAGGTATTAAGGCACCACAGCAACTATTGCTTAAACAAATATTGCAGATATGTGTTTTACCAATAAATACTAATTCAAGAAGTTTTATTATAGTATCTTAGTTTAGTTCTTCTGAGCTGGGTTGATGTGCAATTACCCTTTAGGCCGTGACGAGAAGTAAGAAGCAATTGGTAAATAAAACTGACATTCATTCATTAATATCCATCCCAAAATTGAAAGAGAACTGCGGCCAGAGGTGACGAGGGACGTGTTTTCTAAAAAACGACAGCGTGGAAATTAGACGTTTTATCTTACGAAATTTTGTCGCGTAACACGCAAAGAATAAGGAGAAGAGGAGAATTCGAAATAGCGTCGTTAAAGTTATAAATCATTTGGGCGGATTAATTCAATGCGTACAATCGGGGAAAAGTGAAAATTTCTAAGCGACCCACGTTCCAGTTTTCTGTTATTGTAATTGCGAGAAAAAGAATTTTCTGTATCTATTTGTTCTGATTCGTTCGGCACATCAAATGGAAGATTTGAATTATGATTTCTGCTCTACATTCGAACATTATACGAATACATAATTACGAATGCATATTAGTTGTTGTAGGAATGGTTAAATAGGCAGTTGTGAATTTCTTTTAAGAACCTACAATAAAACTCTTCGAAATACGACAAAAATTCTAAAAAAATAATATAGAAGTACGAGGGAACTTTAAAAAAATCTTGCTAGCCATAATAGGAGTATAAGCAACTACTTGGGCGTTGTTTAGTAACATTCAATAGTGACGACGACAATATTTTTCTACTTACGTGACAAATTTGATTTAATTCATTCATTATTTTGAGCTTTATATAGTTTGTCGCAACAAAAATGAGTTTTGTGAAATTAGAACATCGTGATGTCATCAAATTTTTGGTAAAGGTTTTACGAATTATTCTAGAACCATTCATGAGCGAAAGATTGCAGGGCATGAGTACAAGGCTTGGTCATATTTTAAAATTAAAGATTGGTAACCGTTATTACGAAGTCGTGAATCCATTGAAAATGAGCCACTCTCATTTGGCACATCGGATATCTGTCAAAGGAAACTACAATAATAGCAGTTATTTACAGTAATACATTGACAAAATTACGTATAGCTATTGCGGTTTCCATCACAAAGAAGACCTTCTTCATGGCAATGCATTCGTCTACAAGATAGCCTTAGCTTCAGCCATCCTTTGGAAGTGTAATTTCTCTGAGCTGGACCATTCACCATCCTGATTTATCTCCGGTCGACTTCTTTTTATTTAGAAATTCAATAAAGCAACTTAGAGGATATTTTGCAGACTATAACCAATTGAAAGAGCATACCGGTGCTTTCTTAGAGACCAACATAACACAATTTTTCTGATGGAATAAAGTCGTTGCAACATAAGTACGTTGAAGTAAATTCCGTTGAAAAATAAAATGAAAAAGTCGTCTTTTTTCGTTTGTTAAGTAAAATGCTGTTCTAGTTTTCATCGCATCTTTTTCTATTTCGTGGTACTTAAAATAGCAGATCCGCACGAGTAGAATTCGAACTCCCTACTTTTTGTAGCAGAATCATTCAAACTTTAGAGATAATGTTTTTAGACTTTCAAAAGTTCGCATTTGCATACGCTTTTTTAAATTTTTTAATATCTTAGGATTAGACCAAAATAATTAGATAAGTTTTAACATCACAATCGTTTTTAGAACCTCTGAAAATGTCGGCACGCAAACATTGTTAATGTATAATAGCTTCCAAAAATACCAATTTTTTACGAGTAAGATATACTCATGTGAAAAACAATTTATGGCTTCGTCAAATTAAAAAGTTTTGAATTTAGCCTTTTTAGTATGTAAAACAGTTCTTCTTAGCTAGTAGAAATCAAAATATTCAAATTTTGCCGATAATATACACCTTCAAAAATTCTGATTTTGACATAGTTTTTTGAAGTTTTTCATTCTTTCAAATTTAAGTTAGAAGAGTTGCATAAATATAAATAAATCACATCAAAATAGCTTTTAGAACCTTAGAAAAGGTCACCATATTTTTAATACACAATAACTGTCAACTATATCAATTTTTGCGAGTAATACCCCTGCGAAGAAGTTTAGTTTTTCGTAAAAATAAATTTAGTTTTCGTAATATGTAAAACAGTCATTTTGAACTAGCAAAAACACAAACTTACTACATTTTATACCAAAATTATTCAAATTTTAGCGATAGTCTATTTACACCTTCAAAAGTATATAATTCGATATGATTTTTCCAGTTTTTTATTCTATTGGGATTAATTCAAGAGAGTATGATAAATTTTGATATTAAAATCGTTTTCAGGACTTTCAAAAAAACTAGTACCCAATTATTTGTTGAGGTATAGCTTTTCCATATGTAATAAGACTGGTCGTAGAGTGTGATTAATTTGATCAAAAGGTGCAGGTAATCTTTTGTTTCTAAATTCATCGGCAATGCAACAAGGATTAGTTTCATTATCAAATTGTTGGAAAAAACGTGTTTACAATGAGGCCCGATTGGTTTGTAAACTTCAAAACCTTGACAAACGAGTTCTATCAAGATCAAGGAGTTACTATTAGCAATTCTCTCTCGTCACGTCAAAACCCTTTACCATTTTTAGAACGAATTGAATTAAATGAAAAATAGATACTACGTAATCTTAAATCCTGTATTTAAATTGCAAACATTTGACATCAAACCGAGAAAAGTGATGTGCGTGTGCTAGAACTTTAAAGGAATAATTATTTTTGTTATGTTACTAACTAACCAAGCCAAACTATAACAAGAGGAGCTCATTGTCAACAATTGATAAAAGAAACCCCGACCAGTCAATCGGAAGGCTGTAATTCTTCAATGTAATCATTTTCTGCCATCAAAATGTAGTCGTAAAACCATCTTATCAAGCAAGTCGTAAAGTACAAATGTGTGTACATATGTATAAATAATGCTTATATTATGAATTTACTATTTTGTATGTAAATAATATATAAACTCTAACATATTAGACTTTCAATTCGTAGATGTACTAACTTTTATCTTCTTTATTTGAAAGGGGAGACTATTTTTTTTAACTTTATACTTTCCCGGATAGTAACACAAACTCTAGCTGATTTAAATATTTCGTATAATTTAAATACAAGATTTATTGTCCAACGAACATAAGCAGGTAGATATAATTTCCTTACTTCTCCTTTTTCATGCCGTGCATTCTAGATGCGCATACCTAAAATGAAACGTTAATGGCGGGACGTAATTGTCTAAATGGCATCTGGATTGCAAGAGATGCAATTCTATTAACTTCCAGAGAATTTATTGGTCCATACACACCGAAACACATAAATTGCGAAAGATATTGTACATGTTTGCACAAGTTACAAAATTATGCAGAAGGGTTATATACAGATTGTTTTATTTGAGTAAGAATAAATTTTTCAAAATAGTAGCTGACATAATTTATAAAGATTTATGGAAATGAACTACGAAACAATAACCGAAATAATAATTAACGCAAATGTGGATTGGACATTGTAAGACAAGCCCAATATATAACTAAGTAGGTTTCCTACTAGTGTCCCAGGCAAGAAAGTTAACGTGACAAAAGATATAATGTAAAGCGAATCAGAGCTATTTGGATTAACATAAAATAACACCAAGAGAATAACCAAGAACAGAAGTAAGTACTGGACACTAAGGAAAAGAATTCTTAAACTTCTAGACCTACAGGAAATTATCTTCATTTTTTAAATATCAATTACAGTGTGCTTCATTCCATATAGATATTATAGGACTATATCCACACATACAATTTAAATCATCAATTGTTTAACAGAATTTTTTATTAGTTTTCTCTTTTTGTAGAAATTTATTGGTACTTATGTTGCAAAGGAATATCTTCCGGATCAACAGGAACTTGTTAACAGGAATCATTCTATTATTAATAACACCCTATCTACTACATATGTTTCACCGATATCACGGATCGTCAGGCCGATTTATGTTATTAATGAACGATTCCTTGGTAGCGTCTATCATATCATTTCGATACAGAAAAATAATGGATAACAAGCGCCCCCCTCTGTCGTCCACTATACTGAACGACAAAGCGAGAAACGTGTCTGTCTCGCTTGTCGATAACTACGTTATTAGAGGGTATAAGACAGACGCATTGCGTAATAGCTATTTGCCAATTAAAAGAATGTTAAAAGGAATCATTCTATTATTAATAACACCCTATCTACTACATATGTTTCACCGATATCATGGATCGTCAAGCAGATTTGTGTTATTAATGTATAATGGACGACAGAGGGAGGCGCTTGTTATCCATTATTTTTCTGTATCGAAATGATATGATAGACGCTACCAAGGAATCGTTCATTAATAACACAAATTTGCCTGACGATCCGTGATATCGGTGAAACATATGTTGTAGATAGGGTGTTATTAATAATAGAATGATTCTTATTAACATTCTTTTAATTGGCAAATAGCCGTTACACAATGCGTCTGTCTTATACGCTCTAATAACGTAGTTATCGACAAGCGAGACAGACACGTTTCTCGCTTTGTCGTTCAGTATAGTGGACGACAGAGGGGGGCGCTTGTTATCCATTATTTTTCTGTATCGAAATGATATGATAGACGCTACCAAGGAATCGTTCATTAATAACATAAATCGGCCTGACGATCCGGAGTCTCGAATTCGAAACTGAAACCGATATCGTCAAAAGTTTTCGTGGTTATGATTTTCATTTGAGGTGCCCGTTAGGCAAAGATGTTTAGTCGCCCATCGAGGGCGAGCATATTAATAACTGAGCTTTCTAATCTCCCTTGTAATTGACGTGAAATTGTAGGGGAATGTGAAGACATGGATTATTATTTTTATTGTATCAAAGTATTTGAAAAGTGTATCTTGTCTAAGTTCTTATGATTTTGAAGGAAAGAATTAAATAGCATGTACATTATATAAAAAGGTCAATAATAATAAAAATGAATTGTCTATCTTAATCAAAGCCTTTGATATGGTTGACAATTGTATGGACAAGGGGTTTCGCAGGTAATAAATGTAAATGAGCATTTACTCTTTTAAGCAGTATTTTCAGTATGTAGATGGACAAAGTGGATACGATCGGTTAAATATTTGCAGCATCAACTATGTTTTAACAGTTTGTTCATGTAACCGTGTTCGCCGTGAGAAATAAATATGCAGAGAACCGACAGTTCGATATGTAATTATGAAATATACACATCTGTAGACCCACTATCACCCAAAATTCGTTTTTATCTGATTAAACCTGAATCTTTCTTTAAAAATGTTAACGAAAGATATGTTAATGAAAGATTCAGATTTTAGAAAATTAAAACAAATTTTTGGTGATAGTGGGTTTATAAACCTTTGAGTATCTTAATTATGTAAGTATTTCATCGTTAGATTTTTCACAACGAACCTGATTACATGCATGATGAAATCGTTAAATTGCTGTAAATATTTAACGGATTTTCTTTAATTTGCGCACCCGCTTTCTGAAAACGTTCCTTAAAAGGATAAGTGTTTATTAATCTTTATTACCTTATAAATTCTTGAACTTTTTCAAAGCACACGTTGCCGACCGAACACTCGCAGCGCCAACTCTATTACTGACAATACGGAAAAGTATGATTTGTTAAAGAATAAATATCTCCAAAATGAATCCTCTAGTTCTTTAAACGATAAACTAGCATTACGCTTTGGGCTATGAGGAAAAATATTAAAATCTGATTCAAGAAAACCTTCGTCAACATAGCTATACTCTAGAAGCTTGAAAATTTTCTGGAACAAACAAGTAAAGTGAGTTCTTGGGCTTATTCGTGGATAGTGAATTGTCTGAATGGAAGTACTGCATAGATCAATTAGTATTGTAAGAAGACTTGTATCAAAGATTTATTTAATCAAATGAATCAATTCAGGATAATTTCTTATGTATGTAATGTACACATTTAAGAATCAATCTGAAAATTATATATGTATTTACATAGAAATATCATATGTATTTTCGTTTAAATATCTTCTTTATGCTATTTCTGAGTAGTATCTAGATAACATTTAGGTTATTTATTTGTAATAAATATATCAAAGCTAAACCTTTTTTTTCATGATGTTAATAAATTTTACATATATTTTTGCAACTACATAACTAGATAAGTTTTCAGACAGCCCCTGTTTGGTGCTCAAATGAAGAGACGTGGAGAATCAGCGCTTTAAAATAGATATCTGTCTCCAGTGAGATGATTTGTGAAGTTGAAAGGTCGGATTTCATCTAACACAAAGTATATCAGTGGAAAGCACACGCGTACACATATATATCTACAAGCAGACACATTTTATCGGCTTTGTATTTATGTCACAGGCTTATAGCCATAAATATTAAAAGGCAGAGAATCTAAAATTCTTGGATGCACGTGCACTGATATTGGTTTAAATTAGGGTGTTCATTACAAAACAAAAAGTGAACGGGATTTTACGGATCAAAACGTTATTATATTATTATACTAGATTTATTAGAAAGTGTTCGTATTTGCTTTTTTTTTGTAAACAGGCATTGATTACCTGTCGATATAATTCTCGCAGTAGGATTCAAATTATCTCTTTATAATGGGTGTTTTTAAGCTGCATGAGAACTAACGAAATCGATAACTATGGTTTGACAACTTCAGCAAGGTTTGGCAAGTCATCATGAATCGTTTAACGCCAGAACAACGCTTCCAAATTGTGGAAATTTACTTTGAAAAAATATATCTTGTCGCGAAGTTCATAGAGCACTTCGTCCATTTTACGGTTAACATAATCGGCCTAGTGAGCAAGTAATTCGTACAGTTATTGATCGCTTTCGCACTAATTTTACTCTTCTCGATTCAAAACCATCATTAAGACAAAGAAATGTGAGTACCGAAGAGAATATTGCTGCTGTAGCGCGAAGTATTGAAGAAGACGCGGAAATATCGATTCGTCGTCGTTCTCAATATGTTGGCCTTTGTCCTTCGATTACGTGGAAAATTTTACGTAAGTACTTGGCTTTCGTACCTATAAAATACAGCTCGTGCAAGAATAGAATCCAAACGATCTTCGTTTGCGTCGCATTTTTTCTGATTGGGCTCATTTGAAACTGGCCGAAGATGAGCATTTCTATCAAGGAATTGTGTTTAGTGATGAAGCTCATTTTTGGTTATATGGCTACGTCAATAAGCAAAATTGCCATATTTGGAGCGAAGACAATCCTTAAACCGTTAACGAATCACCATTACATTCATTAAAATTGACTGTTTGGCGCGGTTTACACGCCGGCGGCATCATCTGTCCTTATTTCTTTCGAAATGAGGAAGGAGTTGCCGTTACGCTGAATGGCGAGTGCTATCGAGCCATGCTGACTGAATTTTTGTTTCCAAAAATTAATCAGCTAATAAACATCGACGACATTTGGTTCCAACAAGACGGCGTAACTTGCCATACAGCGTGCTTAACAGTCTATTTATTGCAAAATCAATTTGGTGACAACTTTATTTCCAGAAGTGGTCCTGTTCACTGGCCGCCTCGTACGTGCGATTTAACGCCTCTGGATTGCTTTTGATGGGGTTATGTTAAGTCATTGATTTATGCTGACAAACCAGTAAGTCTTGAAGCATTGGAAGCCAATATTCAAGCCACCATTGACGCCATACGGCCAGATTTATTGGAAATAGTAGTCAAAAATTGGACTGATCGAATGGATCATGTAACTCGTAGCCGCGGCGGATATATGCCGGAAATCATATTTAAAAAATAAATGCCATGAAATTATCTACCAGATTATAACAAAAAAATTTCATTCCGACAATATGTCTTGTATTATCATTATCATTTAAGTTCTCAAGCTCTTAAAAAAGTTTTAATATACCTTCGATTTTTACGAGATCGCCCACATTTGATCCAGAAAAGAAACCCTATATCATGATTGAACCCCCCCCCCCCCCCACTGTGCTTAACAGTAGGGGCTATGTATTCTTCCTGGGCACGCTCACCTACAGACCTCCTCATGAAAACACGTCTTCGTGAACCGGAAATCTCGAATTTGGATTCATCGGTTTACAATACTTTATTCCAGTCTTCTATAGTCCAATTTTGGCGATCACGTGCCTTCTTTAAACGGTTTTGCTTATTTCGTTTGTGTAGAAGCTGTTTCCGTTTATAATTCGTCTACGAAGACCAGCTTCTTTTAATCGCCGTTTAACTGTGGAAACACTTACGGGTTTTCGACGAACAGCATTCATTTCAGCTGCGATTGGCGGGGCTGTTCGTCTATTTCTCTTGCTTATTACCACAATTTCTTCTGCTGAGGTTGTTGACCTTGGTCTGCCTTTTTGAGTTCTGCTCAACACACTTCCACATTCGTGGTATTTTTTGATGATATAACCCACGGTGGACTGATTTAATTTAAGTTTTGTGGCAATTTCGCGGTTGCTTTTGCCAGTTTTATGGTATGCGATTATAAACGATCGTGTTTCTACACTCAATTCTTTCCGTTTAGGCATTTCTAACTGATTGAACTTTTTCGAAACACACGATGTTATCACTATGAGCACCTAACAAAATCTAACTGCAATTTTGCCAAAATACCCAAGTATAAATACTAGTATAGTTTACAATAACACCCTACCTTAAAATAAAATCATAGCGATCGAAAATTTTCAAGAATTGAGATATCTAATCTCTTAAGTGCAATTATTCTACCTGGAGTTTTATTAGGGTACTATTATTCACTGTGAATAATAGGGTAATCGGTTAATTATTTTTGAATAAGCTTTTCTAGATTTTAATGTTTACTATGAAACTATTTCTTACTACAGAAATAAAGTTTATAATTACAACTTTTCTATAGAAACTGTAATGAAACAAGGGTGATTAAATACTTATGAGCGATAGTGTATGTACTCTTGTCTGTTGTTGCTAGTTGTACTGACGCTATTTATTGTGAAGCTGAGTAAATAGCATATTTTTCAAATTTTATCCTTAATATCCTCCCTAAAGGGTAATTTATCGTTTTTATGAAAGAAAATTTGCTACCTACATTGAGGCGATTTTCTTTTTTTTCGAACCGAGCCGTGTACTAGAAACGTCACTTGAACGAATTAGGTGATTTATTACACGAGTAGTTTTGGTCGTTGACATGAATGGTCGTAGGTATGTTGCTTTAAACCCTCTTGTCCTTCGTCAGTGTCTGTCTCCGTCCGGGGTTATGTGATTCGGACCTGAAGTTCCGTAAGGTTCTCAGCTTTCAGAATACACAGACGGATGTCACGTTGATTACGCGGCCTGCCACATTTTACTAATTTGTTAGAAATGATTAGGGAACGGAGAGGATTTTAATTATGCATGCATGTAAAAGGACTCCGTTTCTCGTTCCGTGTAATAATTAGAATTTTAATTCCCTTTGTTTTAAAATACGAGAAAATATTTCGATGCAATTCAGAAACCGGTTATAACAGAAAGTACATGTGATTTTTTACATAATTTGGGTTATTAAGTTTTGCTAATTTGTATATTTGAATAAATTATATATAGATTGTTTCAGTTGGTTTAGAAAAATAGTCCCATTACGAAGACCAACATTTCGGTATCACAAGCTAGGTATATTATTATGGGTTTTAAAATAAGAGTCTATTATGTAAATTAACATTATCTCTTTAAACAGTATTTAGTGTAAGAATACGACAAAAATTTATGTAACTAGACGAAACTAAATTTGGTACAATTATCAAGTACAGTGTGTTTGTTGGGTTCAATATACTATTGGTGTAGATATGCGTATCAATTATTTGAATGCTTAAGACTTGCCCGCAGGTAAAAATTATCCTGGACCGAAATGAATGCCTTATAGATACGATTCAAAAAGGAAAACGTATTACGTTTGAACTACCAATCGAAATGATTGCTCAGTAAATTATAATTTTCTTAAGATAATCAACGAGTACCGCACCACGTGCATCATAGAAAAATCGTTGCCATTGCTTTATCAGACGATAGAACTGTTAATGTCTTCTTCGGAACACTCAGATCAGCTTTTACTCATTAACTAGAATACTTTTTCGCCTTAAACTTGTAATAATGAATTCAGGTTTACTCCATAGTTACAAGGTGGTGCAAAAATACAGAAAGATTTCGTTTTTTTTTCATTTTTACCTGACAGTTTTTCCACGTGTCGATACTTATGTACATATATTGTATTTTATGTGTTCATCTAAGGCTTTCATAACGTACACAAGCTTTCACATCTTGATATGCCTATTATAGGTTCTATTTAATTTTGGCCTTCCGGGACGCTTATCCTATGGCCACTTTTGAATTCTATTATTATTACTCAGAATGACGGAGCATCTTTGACAAGACTTGATTTGATTCAAATTGTGTTAATCCTTCTAGCACGGATTATTGAAATACTGCTCGAATATATAAATACGTGGGTTGTCTTTGTATTTCAAAATTTAAAACTGGAATAAAAAAGTAGATTGCATAAATATTCTACACGAAGATTAATACACTTTTGTATACGCTCGAATCAACTCTGGAAGCAATTGTTCCACTCGTGTGTTGACACAGTTAAAATTGCGTTTTTGAAGGAATCTACTGCTCCTTCTGACTACTGGAACCTTAGATCACGCAGTCTGTGCTTGATTTTCGGAAAGGTAAAGAAATCGTTGGGACTTACATATGTAGGTCCGGAGGATGGTCCAACAATTCGACGTTTTGTTGCGTTAAAAATTCAATTATCTTAGGTGCTGTGTGCTAACTCGCATTGTCTTGGTGAAATATGATTCGTCGTTTGTGGTTGATTTTTCGAATCTTAGCGATGACTTGTGGCAGACAAATGGTTATATACCAATTGCCAGTAACAGTTCTTTGACCTTGTAGAAGAATTATTGCTACACGTCCTGCTTTCGAGACAAATGTCGCGACCGTTTTTTGGAGACACTTCGAGAATGGATGACTTTGGTCGGCTTTTTTTTCACCTTGGAACACCTAAACAAACGACTGATGTGTCTGGCTTGTATAAGTAAATCCAAGATTCATAATCACTGACAATGTTATGTACGTTTTTAGAATTTCCGGCGATGAAGCAATCAAGAGTTTTTTGACACCAATTCACCCCAGCTGCTTTCTATTCTTCGGCCAACAGATCCGGTATCCAACGGCAATCTAATTTTCTTACACACAATCCTTTATGCAAAATTTTTCAAATTGAGGTCTTTGAAATCCCCAATAATGCTTCAGTCTGGCGATATGTCACATGTCGATCTTCGTTAATATTACGCACAGCATTGACGTTATCCTGAGTGACTGCCGTTTTTGGCGAACTTTCTTTTGGATCGTCCCTAAGACTAATCCATCCATGTTTGAATTTTCAGTACCAACGAGAAATTGTTGACTGATGTGGTGCGTCATTACCGAAAACAGAAATTAACTCGGCAATATATTCTTATTGAGATAATTGGTTTCGAAAATTATAAAAAAATATTCCGCGAAAATGTTCTCGACTTAATTCCATTTTACAACTAACTTGTCAGCTTGGACAGTTCGTTGTAGCTATAACACCACACGTATCGCCCTTTTTGTTCCACTATACAAAACTTGAAAGACATCCCACATAAATGTAGTTCTTTACTGTAAAGTGATAAAGTAAAGAAATCGTAACGGATTATAGATTCAGAAAATAAGTTATATTTGATGTTTTGAACATCTATTTGTCAAGCTGAGAACAATTCACCCATAAATTTTAAATTGTGACACTACGTGCTCCTCTGATATAGCAATTTTCTATTATTTAGTAAAATTTATTCACACAATAAAGCGCCTTAAGGAAATCAATGTAGAAAGTTGATGAAACTTTCTCCTTAATTAGTAAAGAAACTATTACACTAGCAAAGCCATCTATAGCTTTCTTTGTAGCGTTCCTTTTGGGAAAAAACATGACAAATACGATGAAAATAGTAAATTTGCCAGAAGGTTTTTAAAAAAAAAGAAAAATAATAAAGGAAAAGAAAAAATAATAAACAAGCTTTTTTACATTACGCAAATACTATATATGTGGTAAAAGTTTAGAGAGTAATATAATTAAATCACGTAGGCAGAATATTTAATAAAAGTACTGTCAATAGAAACACTTTTCGCGTATGAAAATACGAAAGTAAAAGTCAAGGAGACATTTAGACAATTTAATAGAATGTCAATAAATTAGGGAGACTCCAAAATTGGGAAATTCAAACAAAAGACAGGAAAATCTGATAACTTCCAACAATGAAAATGCAAATGCGCAGATGACACCGAAAGTTCTCGCAAAAGCATTAGTAAAAATGAAATTTTGTTATTTTTGTCTTTATTACTCCATCTCTTTTTTTTACCTCAACAACATTTTTCATTCTGTAGAATCACTCATGTGTCAGGCCAAGATCAGTTAAATCTACTCTTGTGGTATTATATCTTTGGTTTTTTTTTAAGTCGAGGATAAATAAAGATTTCGCATCATTCTGTTTTAGATCGAGAAAAAATCTCTTTTCGTTCTAATAGTATTTTAATCAACAATTAAGATACCAATAAAGGTCGTGTTACGTTTGCTCCATGTTTGCAATAAGTTCGGTTCTGCATCTTTATTAGGATTAAAGTTGCGTTTTTCTGTTAATTTCTTTATACGAGGGAGCGTTTTTATATTCGCGGAATGAGCGGGTTGTAGAGGGGCGAGTAGGCGCATTGGGGACGTGGCCTGTGCAGCGACTCATGATTAGTATAAATACGAAGTTTCATTGTTATTAGACAGTTAGTCTTTGAGCTATCGTCAACCAAGTAATATAATCAGGAGTGAAAAGTGAAATATGGAAAAAATCGAATATCGTGCCGTTATAAAGTTCCTTACCAGGCAAGGAAAATCAGTCGCGACCATAATGAATGAGATGTCATTGGTTTACGGCGACTCTTGTCCAGGAAAAACCATGGTGTACAAATGGCATAGTTTATTTAAACAAGGAAGGGAATCCCTTGAAGACGACCCGAGGCCGGGCAGGAGCATTGAGGTGACCACGCCAGCACTTATCCAAAAAGTTGAACAAATTGTACTCGAAGATGCTCGACTAAAGAAGAAACAGCTCGCAGAAATGGTTGGAGTATCCGATACAACAATTTTTAAAATCCTACACGATCATCTCGGCATGTCTAAGGTCAGCGCAATATGGGTGCCGAGAATGTTCACGCCGCCGCAAAAACAACAGCGCGTAGAGCGTTCGCGTGCATTTTTGGACCTCTGTAATGAAGACAAGGATGGTGTATTGAGTGGAATTGTTACTGGAGACGAAACTTGGGTTCATCATTATGAACCTGAGTCCAAACAGGACTCCATGCAGTGGCATAAAAAGGGCACAGCACCTCCCAAGAAATTTAAAGTGTCACAATCAGCTGGGAAACTCATGGCAACGGTATTTTGGGACTCGGAAGGAATATTGTTGATTGATTATAAAGATAAAGGTGTTTCTATAACCGGAGAATATTACGCTTCAATATTAGAGCGACTAAAAGAAGCCATTAAAGAGAAAAGACGAGGAAAATTGACAAAAGGTGTTCTGCTTTTGCACGACAACGCGCCCGTCCACAAGAGCCGCGTTGCATTAGCTGCCCTGCATAAGGTGGGCTTCGAAATTGTGAATCACCCACCCTACAGCCCAGACCTGGCCCCGAGTGATTATTACCTGTTTCCGAAAATGATAAAAGAGCTGCGGGGTAAAAAATTTACTGCCGATGATGAAGTCAAGGAGGCAGTTTCGGCGTATTTTGCAGATAAAGAGAAATCATTTTTTTATGAGGGTATAAATAAATTAATTGAAAGATGTGAAAAATGTATCCGTCTTGCAGGTGAATACATTGAAAAAGAAAAATAATTTGGTTTTTTTATTTCCACCCCTTGTCCCCCATTCCGCGAATATAAAAACGCTCCCTCGTACGTCAGCAACTGTAGAATTCTTAACTCCCAAAGTAGCCAAATGAGAAATTTTACTTCCCAGTAACTAGATCAGATATTTAAATAAGAATCGTAACTAAATCAGATAACTAGAATATTGAGTGGACTACATTTAAGAGGATTCTTGATGTTGTACCTCATTAACACTATTGTTAGACTTCAGTACTGGTTCAATGAATTAAAAGTCTCTGAAGTAACTCTCATATCTACGCTTTGAAAAAAATTTAACGAATGTAACATCGTATACACCTGCTTCTGGGCTTCCGGGTTGGAACCGCGTCACTGGTATAACTGCCGACGTTTTGTACCCACTCGTATGGGACATCTTCAGGGCTCAACTACTGCTACCAGTGACGCGGTTCCAACCCGGAAACCCAGAAGCAGGTAGTATGGAACATGACCGCTTAAGTCTACGTACCAGATCGTATACACCTATTTTTTTGCTAATACCTTTCCCTCAAAATAATTTCTGAGCATTAGATTGGTTCTCTACATCGCTTTTCTACTATAGAATAGTATACTCACTGTACAGTGTATGCAATCAACGAAGATTAGATGGAAAGAAGTATTAGAGGTATTGTTCAGCGGTTTTATCGACTTGAGTCAAGTATTTAATAAAGCATTGAACGGAGGTCTACTATATAAAATTAAGCAATGCCTCTCGCCCATATAAAGAGTACACTGATTTTTGAAGCTCCTGACTTACATCCTTTTAGAGCTGGTATTCCTGAGGAATGCCAGATCAATCTTACATCGGATATATGCTTCTGACTTCTCAACAAAAGACTACAGTATCACAGGCATGTTACGATTCAATATTCTTAGTTATTCATGCATATTTTATAATCTTTCGATTAGAAGTATGTCTCGTGAAATAAAAAATAAAGATAAATCGCGAAGATAAATCGAAACAAAGAAAACTATAGATACTGTACCTAAAGTCATATTAAAATAGAAAAACAATTCATCATCAGTTTACTGAGGCTCCATTACTCATAAAATAGTTTCGAAACTTTCTTGCTGATAAGTTCGAATTTCTATCATTTCGACCTTACGGGAAATAAAATTTTCATTAATATGTTCAACTGCCATTACCACGTATGCACTCCGAAACTAGTCAATTACTAAAGTTCGGTAATGGTTTCTAACTAATTTTGAGTTGAACAATGAACTATAATCTGCCCTCGTAAACTCATACGTAAGTATGTACGTATGATAGGTTTTTGTTAATTAAGCTTAATGTTTGTACAAATATATGTGTAGTTATACATAAATTCCATGAACAATTGATAAAGTACATTAAGAGGCAAATGGTAAGGCGTAAATTGGTATTAGCTTGCTACATATTTAATATCGAAGCCCAATATTGTGCGGTACATGTGGTAAAAAAGAAAATTGTAAAGGGACTGAGTTAGTCTTCCGTACTGTGTGAGTTAACACTTACGTAGTTCAAGTATTTCCGTTGTTATATATCTCTACAATATTTTCATGCCATAGGCAAAGATTTAAAATGTTCGGCAATTTGATATTCAATAAATGTTGTCGGAATAAATTTTCAGCGAATAATTTCCATAGAAGTTTATGGACTGTCTAAAACTTAATTAGCTTCACTGGTATAAGTTGTTTCTATCCGTCAGTCGAATTGTATTCGAACCGATGGAAATTATTTGGTTAACATTTTCTTTTCTTTGATACTAAATATAATGTACAGGGCTTTTCATTAACATTGAAGTTGTGATCGATTTTTTTTTGTCTTCAAACGCTCATCATCGTACATCGATGACTAACTATCTAAATTCTGTTATATATATAAGTAGCATATCTAGGAATTTTTCCGTTAAGGGTAAATCATTTGTAAATTAAGATTTCTTCTAGATGACAGCCTTACTGTATTTATTTCTGTCGCTTCTCTGATATTGTAAATTTCACAATACAGTGTAGAATGATCAGCCTATTGAAATACAGGGAGTAATGGTTTTTGTAAAGATCTCGGAGGAATGAGTAGGATATATTTTATTTATCTACCGCATTTAGGCATGTGCGATAATTGCTGATCGATAAAAAATATATCGAACATTTCAGAGAATTAGTGGAGCTTTCCTAATGTAATTTCTTTAAATTTTGAATAACTGTTGATGAAACTTACCTTCCTCACTATGCATCCAACACAAAACGACTGGTTAGATAATGGGTAAAAGCTGGTTCTAGTGCTACGAAGAAAGGAAAAACAGTTCCATCATTTGAAAAGGCAATGGCTACTGTTTATCAAGATGCAGATGGCGTAGTACTCGTTGACCATCATGAGAAAATGGGAACGATCGCGGTGGTCTATTATACAGCATTACAGGACAATTCGAGCAGAGAGATCAAGAGCAAATGACTACGTTTGCAGAAGAAGTGTTAATGCACCAACTTATTTATTATTTGTTTTGCGAGTTAAAATGTTTCACTTATGCTACGAATCTTGGCTAATTTTTAAAAACTACTAACTGGAAAAATATTTGACCTAAACCTGTCTTACTATACACTGAACTTGGTGCTCAGATTTGGAAGGTATTTATTAAGAGAATAAAAATTGAAAATTGAGTTTTTTCGATTAGGTTGCGAACATTTCAACGCACTCGTATATTTTGTGCCGCTCATAGATTTTAATTTCAGAATTTTCAAGAAAGAGTTAAAATGTTTCACTTATGCTACGAATCTTGGCTAATTTTTAAAAACTAACTGGAAAAATATTTGACCTAAACCTGTCTTACTATACACTGAACTTGGTGCTCAGATTTGGAAGGTTTTTATTAAGAGAATAAAAATTGAAAATTGAGTTTTTTCGATTAGGTTGCGAACATTTCAACGCACTCGTATATTTTGTGCCGCTCATAGATTTTAATTTCAGAATTTTCAAGAATCATTCACGAGTAATTGAATACCGAATGATATCACTATGGTACTTTGAATGCAAAAGTGATTTCACAACTGTGTATCACATATCACACAATATTTTTTTAAAGAAAAAAAGAAAAATTTTGATATTTACGATAAATTTGACTTTTATAGTAGAAATATGAATCAAGTTGATACAAGTATGTTATAGGTCATTTATTATAGATCCTAGATAGACAAAATATTGATAGTTGTTTGGTTTTGTTTGCCGTAACTGTTATATCTTCCGTGTTGAGAAACTCTGGAATGTAAAGATGTGTTACTGGCTTATTTTGAATACAAGGTCGTGAATACGAAACCTTCAATATTCTGGTCAATTTATTAATGTTGAAAAGTGTACTTAATGATAAAGAAAATATGAATATAAAAATATTCTCCAAATTTATTTTTTACATGAAAAGTAAATTTGTTGAATATCTTCCAAAAGATTCAGACGAAAGTGGAAATCAAAGCATTTATACAAAAGCCTCTGATAAACAATTTTTATTAATGATGTTTTCATAATAAATATTCACGGATCTTCTGGAAGAAGAGAATTACTAAACATGACAGTACAAGATATAAAAGTCAAAGTTAATATGATTATCATTAAAATTCCTAACTGCATGAACATACTTGGAGGACATTCGTCATTTTAACTGTAATTCATATTACATTATATCGAAAACATTGCTTTGCGCTCAAAGTTGTAGATTTTTCATTAGATATGCTAGAGGAAAATGTGGCAATTAAGTGATCGCTATTAATAAAATAAGAAGTACTCCAAGAAGAATTGCTTTATACTTTAAATTACTGCGTGGGAAGATGAAAGATGGGCCACTGTTTTAGACGCTTCTTCAAGTGATTTTCGGGCAGAAATTACTTCCATCAAAGATTAGAAGTATACTTCAGAGATGGAACTGTACAGTGAAGATTCTACTGAGAATAAAGTTCAAGTTTCGTAAAGAATATTTTCGAAAGTTGTTGAAATTTCTGACTCAGTTGCTTCATCACCACCAAAACTTGTTAATCTACAGAAAAATAATTTCTGAACCATAATTATATCTCTAAAACAAGATTCGCTTTCAAGGGATTACTTTACATCCATGCTTAGAATAATAATGATTCCGTGGAATATTGAGAATCTCAATTTACAATTTTCGGAAAAAGAAAAAAAAATAAGAGTTGCTGATTAGTTTGAGTTGTAAAGTTCGTTCGATTGAAATAAATAAATTTTCAAACATAAGTAGTCATTTTTGAATCAATTTATTTAGTTAAGTTAATAAATAACATCTGTACAAAAAAGGCCTTTTTGTTCTAGAACAAAAGTCTTTATTGTTCCATTTAGCTAAACTTTCATTTTGACAGTTAGCAAACCGAATCGAAATGTTAACATTTTATGAAAACATTCAAAAATAGTATATTGAAGAAAATGTGAAAGACAAATCTTATCACGCGAGGCCAGTTAAGGGTACGATGAGCGAAGCCCGAGTGTGATGAGTATTTTTTGACACAATATTTCTGTTATTTAAATTTAAAATTTAGAAATTTTCATGGTGGTTAACAGTATACGATGATATTTGAAGGTAATTTTGATGAAGCCTGTGGTTGATTAACTTAATCACTGAAGGTTGATATATCATATAACTCCTTTCCACATTAATTCACTTTGCGTTTTGGCTTTCAACGGTACAGATCGTGTACGGAATGTGTTTTCGTACGGGTATTTTTGCCGTAGTTTTCCAGGTGCGACATTATTCAATTATCAGCTGATGATGACAACTTAGTTGTCGAAATACATATACAGAACACGAAAATTAATGTGGAAAGGGGTTATATATCAACCTTTAGTGATTACGATGATATTTATCTATTTAAACCAAATTTAGTCTACTTTTATTGAATATTTCGTATGTATTTAACGTAAAATTAATGAATATTGTTCATCTATTCCATTTGAAATTAGAAAAATGGTTGGACACTTGGTAAATGATTTATTTCCCATTAAATCTCGTGTCAAACACGAAAGCCAGTTTATGAAATTTGAAAAATTGCTTATTTTCAAGGGTAATATTCTAAGTTTCTTAACAACTTTGTTATGGCAACAAATTAGAAAAACAATGTTTTTAGTGATAGGCTTTCGTTGTTTATAAATAATTTTTCTCATACCTACATGTTTTAATTTTAGCTTGACATATTGCAACATTGTTTTTTAATCTGATAACAATATGTGTGAATGTTTTAAAGTTAACTGTTATATTAGGAAGACATTATTATATTTTGTAAGCAGTGTATCGGAGTGTGCTCAAATTATAGAAAAAGAGAAGAATTGGATCTTTTTCCACACAACAATATTAATCGCCTTTCTTGCCTTTCACGTAGTTCATATGTGTAATCCCAAATAACTACGTTCGTGAATTTCACGAAATCGTGTCTTTCTGTTTCTTCGCTCTTTCAAACTACAGCAAACCCATAAATATGAGACATTCATTTTCTGCAAAATTTTTGTCGTTCGTCGCGTGTTTTCCCACATTTTCTTTTATTCACAAACTTTTTTCATAACGTCAGACAATGTTGTTTACAAAAAAAATGAATAACTATACTTTGGCTAAATGAAACGGCCACCCTCTTAATGTGCTTCATGCCCTCTGTTTCATGAAGTATGTACGTATGATGTGCGGTTGTTGCTTTTTTTATTTTTTTACTCACAAACCGAAAAAGAACTCTTATGCAGACGAGTTGTGTTATTAAAGTTTTTCGTCATTCGGTGGAGTAGGTGCTGCACATTTCGGAGCGATTCATAAAGACAGAAAAAGAAATATGTGTAGAGCAAGTGCTACAGCAATTATTTTTTGTTTTTTACGAAATTAATTTTCTTCTATTTGGTATTCAAAAATAATCTGTACTACTTTTTTTTCCAATTTCTTTAATTTGTTCATTAGAAGACAACCGGGCCTATTCATAATTATAAAATAATCTATGAATCCCAGGTCTTTCAATATTGTAACAAAATCTATTTTTAATTCAAGGGTAAATTTTTTTTTTGCTTTATTGTGTTTACCTTTAACCTGTGAAATATACCGAAAAGAATTTATGTATTTACAGATATGTAAAATAGTAGCAATTATAGGTTTTCTAGTAAAAATGGAACCAAATATAAAGAAATAACTCGAATACAATTCTATTTTTAAATGTGTTATAAACAAGCAATGCAGATACATACGTTGCTGACAGGCTACAGGTTTCATTTGTTTCCTTAAATCACCTGAATATTAGACTCCTTTGTTTTTGATTTGGATAAATTTTAAGAATAAGTTGGACAGTAGTATCGATACAACACTGAGATTTTTTTCGATAAATTTCAATTATAATGAACAATTAAAAATGAAGTAAAAATTCAGTATTTATTTAATTATATTACATTGAATAATGGGAGAAAATAATACTAGAAGGGACTCGGAGTTTTTTCGATCTAGTAAGGAAAATACGAATATTTTTGGTAATTTTTCTTATTTTTCAATAGCTATCCTGCATTGCAATACATTTAAACTTACGACTTTCCAATTTTTTAATACTCTCAGTATACGATTTGTCCAATCGTGTAAAACAATCGACTGTCCCAGTTTTGATTTCATTATTTAGGAAAAGGTAGTTATCACTGAGAGGTGAATAGGGTGAATAGAGTGCACTTGGAAACACTTTGAAGCGAATGGAGATTTGCAGCAACGACTTGAAACCTGTATGTAGTGGCATTATCCTGTCGAAGGACTGTTTTCTTTCTGGCTGGATGTAGAGGCTTGGCCTGAACAGCACCTTTTAGTTGATTTATTAGCGAAGCGAAATACTCCCAGCATATATTGAAAATCCCAGAAAGCTTGAGATGAACCGTTTCCGCTTTATTTGGCGCATTTTCACTTACTCTTACCCCACTACTTTTATTGGTGCTTTGCCTTTGGTATGGTGAATCCATGTATCATATAATAATATAGGACATCGAAGACTCTGCGGAATTATGTTTAAAAAAGTGTAACCGCTTTCGAGAATACGTTTATTGCCGACTGTTAACAAACGCGACATTCATCAAGCGTAAAACTTTTTCATAATCCAAATTATCGAGTAAAATGTGAATACGCTTTAAGATATGTATTTTGTACTATCAGAACCTTCGTACCTGCCACATATCTTCGGTCGGCAATCATTTAATAACACATCGTGGATTTTGGTGACCACATCGTTAGGTCATAGCAGTTATTGGCCATCCCGATCTTCATCATCTGCAGTGGATATAAAACCGTTTAAGCTCAGCTACCCATTTTTCTTCCATCGAAAACAAAAGGGAAAGACCCTTTAAAATGGAATCTTACCTTTTTTTGTATGAGTCACAGTTAAATCCTGTAAAACAAAGTACTTTATAACAACTCAAACTTTAATTTTATCCATTCCAATATCAAAACTTATTACTTCACAAACAAACAGCAAAATATTCGTATCTGAAATTATTCAACACACCATCTAAGAATCATAAAGCATAATTATTCGGCATAGATAAAATCAACCTTATCAGAATTGAATGAAAGTCCTTCATATTTACTGATATTTACAAATCTCTCAGTAATTAAATATCATATTAAAGAATTATTGGCAACATAATTTAAAATATGTATATTGAAAGCGTGATTAAATATTGATTTTTAAAAACTTATTGGCAAATATTAGTTTCTATAGAACCGAAGTTTCGTTTAGATGGAAACTAATATTTACGTGGACGTATCGGAAAATAAAATAATTTTTATCTAATAAATGAAAATTTTCAAATAGTTATCTTGATAAATCCCATTTTCTTCTAATATGTATTTGAAGACAGTAATAATAGACAATTATATTGGCAATATAGCAAGTAATAAAATAAAATAAACTTATTAATCACTGAAGATTGATATATAACCCCTTTCCACATTAATTTTCATGTTCTGTATATGTATTTCGACAACTAAGTTGTCATCATCAGCAGATAATTAAAGAGTGTCACACCTGGAAAACTACGGCAAAAATATCCGTACAAAAACAGATTCCGCACACGATCTGTACCGTTGAAAGCCAAAACACACACTGAGTGCGCGTTTTAGCTTTCAACGCACACTGAGTGTGCGTTTTGGCTTTCAACGGTACAGATCGTGTGCGGAATCTGTTTTTGTACGGGTATTGTTGCCATAGTTTTCCAGGTGCGACACTGCTTAATTATCTGTGTATGATGACAACTTAGTTGTCGAAATTCGTATACAGAACACGAAAATTAATGTGGAAAAGGGTTATATATCAACATTCAGTGATTAAGTTAATCAACCACAGGCCCCATCAAAATTACCTAATTTAACATTTTGTTTATGCCTTCGAAATTTACTAGTAATAATAAATACTATTTACCATTTTTACATAATTATAGATATATAATTTGCCGAAATTTTGAAAAATATTTTCCATGTAGTTATTAGAATGCGGACAAAATTATAATTTTTAAACAATTTGTTATTCGTCAAAACAAATTCACAGTTGTGAGGGTAATTGCTTATAATTACCCCCACATTAGACCCTTTTCATAATTGTAATTCGGTTGAATATACAAAAAGGACTGAGTTTTATAATACAAAAAGTACAAGAAAATAAACCTTACAAGTAGAAATATGTAAAATATTCTACTTTTTCCAACTTTATGGGAATCTACAAGGAAATGCAAAGTAAAAATACAAAGAACTTTTCATTTGTACATTACACTATGTCAATGTATAATATCACATCAAATATGATAAATTATAACACGATATATATTTATATATAATATTACGGAAGAAAATGAAATTAAATAGTGTCGCACCTGGAAAACTATGGTAAAAACCCGCACGAAACAAATTCCGTACACAAAACAGTGTGCGTTTTGACTTTCGACGGTATATATCGTTTACGACACTGTTTACTTATCTACTGATGATGACAACTTAGTTGTCGAAATACGTATGCCGAATACGAAAATTAATGTGCAAAGATGTTATATATCAACTATAAGTGATTCAGTAGAATTTGTCTGTCATGAATTCCATTTCAAGATATTTTAAATTTTACCTTCTGTGACACATCTCTGTGTTAGGCTGAGAACATTCTAAACCCTCTCTCGTATTTTGCTGAAACTTATCGAAGAAATTCAAATTTATAGACATCATATTTACTAATAAATTAAAAATGTAATATTTCAGTTCAAATTTGCACAAAATGAAATTTCCTTTAAAAAAAACTGGTTTTCATTTTATTTTATCCAGTAAGATAAGGTAATTTTCTCTTTGTCTTAATTTGGATGATACTTATACACAATCACACTTTCTATGTGCTTTTTCTAGAACTTATTTTTACTTTTTCTTGAAAAATCGCTCCAAACAATATATCCCCAATTATTTTTGTTTCATTTTTAAAAAATTTTTATTTAATTTTTTAAAATCTCAAATGGACGTGTTTAAATAAGATATAATAAAACATAAAAATTCTCTCTGTCGATATTGGCTCGACTAAATGTTTAATTGATTAGCTTCACAACCCCATGAAGCCGCCTCGCTAACATTAATCGAAATTTAAATTAAGCAGTGGGCTCATTTAAAACAGAAAACCTACGTTCAGCTAACTAATTACGCAAACAAATTTCACTAGAGACAACTTTGAGTTCGTTAGAAAAACAAGCTGCCAAAGTGAATCGTATTTCCTCTTTCACTTTTTCAAAGCAACTCTTACTTCATAGGTAAACATCGAATATTTAAGAATGATGCATGAGTGCAAATGAGGACAATAATGCTGCGAACAGCTTATAGTCATCGTGCAACAAGTAAATCGCGAACTCTTTTTCTCAATGGAAAAATGAAATTTATGGACGTAATTGACTACAAACCATTTATATTCGTAATCGTGGTAACGATCACTGGAGAAATCGATTGACTTTTCTGTACGTAGGGACAAAGTTTTTTTAAGGATGGATTAAAATTTTCTTTCAGCTCGAGAATATATATTATCTGTACCTACAAAAAAATGTGTGCCAGTTCAATCAATACTTGTAAGTCAAAGGATGATAGATGAGATCTAATATCGTACTGTGTTTTTTTTTTGTCTTAGGCGTTGCAGATATCTACTGTAATATTATATTATTTGGTTAAACATAATTAATATTTTATAACTAGAAATAATATTAATGTAAAGAGTTAGATATTGATTATTACTTTTTCTATTATTAATTAGTAGAATGGAAACTTAATATAGTAAGCTATTATTTCTGTCAGTTTAGAAAGTCGTAGACGCTAGTGAATTTTGGAGAGTTGATTCGAGGTAAAAGATTTTAACCTAGGATATGATTTGCTTAAAACTTACTTGATTTTAAACCATTAAAGAATAAATAATTCCCATTTTATATAAGGTCGTATTCGTTCATTTAGTCCGGTGTTCCTCAAAACAGGACTTTTGTATCCTGTAAAGGAGCAACAACTAAATCATGGTACCATAGTAAGTTCAGTGGCTATATTATGCAGACTCTACACTAAATTAAGTAAAATCGAAGATTGGCTTAAAATAATAATCTAAGACCAATGAATCCAAATCAACATATGCTAAAAAACGCGAGAAAATTTGCCCACCAATAAAACTCGATGAGCGCTAAATTCTCTGAAGATGTTCAGTATCTGCCTGTAAATAATACATTTTACTCAATTTAAGATCAAGTTGTCTACTCTTGTTAAATATGTCTTGTAAGCAATCTGTTGCCTACATTGCTGAAATATGTATATACAATAAGGGTAAACACCTTGGTGTTAAATTGAGCAAAATGTATTATTTACATGCTATTATAATGCAACAAAAAGTTTCAAAAAAATATCCATTTTGTTGGTCTTCATCTATTAGCTTATTGCGAAACTTATGATGTATTTTTATAACAGATGACACTAGTTCACTTTCGTGAGTGATAAGCTCATTCACATCAATCTTTGTGTTATGTTCTATGGTGTCAATTCAGTTCTAACTTCATTTTGAACAAAAATGTAGAACGATTTAGTTTAGTGTTCGAAATTTTATAGACCGTTGAAAATGGTAGACCAGAATGTGTATTTTCATCATATTTTGTTCTATTACTTCTGTAAAGTGAAGAAGACGCTAGAAAAGTTGCACAAAGTATACAATGACAGTATTAATGATGGTTCAAGAAATTTCATGTTGGCGATTTTAATGTTAACGATGTTCCAAGTCAGAGAGAGATTCATTGATGTTTATAAATACAAATAAAAGCGTTGATCGATACAATCCGACCTCACATTATTCAAGTGTTCATGACCACCGTGAAAAAATTAAGATACGTCGGCAAGCTCTATATGCTCCTTAAACTGATAATTGGTGATGAGAAATGGATTATTTATAACAATGCGCGAGACTATACACAAGTTTAATCGCCCCTCAAAAATTATTGGATCTTGAATGAGATGTGTTGCCACATCGACCATACTTGCCCAATCTTACATCTTTAGACTTCCATTTGTTTCGTTCTCACAGAACTAACGTAATGTAACGTTCTTGGTAATGCTGTGAATTAGCACCTTGTATAGCTTTTCATCGATAAAAGACGAACGAACGAAGAATTACGAAGCACACCAAAATATGGTGAAAGATTTTCGATGAAAAACAGCAAAAATACATATGATCTTTTCGACAATTCCATAGTATCTGTTTTGTTTGGATTTTGATATTGATTTGCATTATTTGTTTAGTTCTGTTTTTAAATAGAACTTAACGCTTTCCATGGATTCTAGCATGTTTTTCGAAACAGAAAATATGTTACTCCTTTCACAGATTTTTATTTCTGTAATTCATTCGGCATGTTCTGTCCGTATTTTTAGAAAGATCTATCTTTATCGGCGAAAATTTTTGGAGATGAATTCTCAAGTCAGGATGAAGACCGTTTTCGCATCACGTTATTATCACCACTTATTAGTAACTGTGTTTATATTTATACGTGTCTTCGAATTCATAAAGAACGCAAGTATCGAGCTTACTATTTTACTTTTTCATTTGGTCCTAAACGCTTTGAATGATAGATATTTAATTTTTCTGTAATTTTTCATGGTGTGCTGTGCGCCGTGGTTTTGTCATCACCATCACAGAATTAGACCATCATAAACAACTTTTCAATAAATTTGATGCACTTTCTTCCCTTTCTGGAATAAAGGAGTAAAAATACGGTGAAAATGTACGATTTGACCTTTCATCTTGACTTTTTGAACAAAAATTTCAAACGCTCAACCAATTTGTTAACTTTTTTGTCAGATAGGTTTAAAACCGGTAGCTGGCATATGGCATAACATAAAATGTCATTAGCATCTGACTAACACTTGCAAAAATAAACTAACTTAATCTGTTTCAAAAATATGTCCCGATTTTCTCGGCATCTCAATAGCTTGCTGTCTGTAATCAGTTAGTGAAATTTATATACCAATACAAATGGAAAGCAAGCTATTGTTATTTCAAGCCCATTTCTTATTGTAAACTGATCTATGTTCATACGTCTTCCCCGTTCTTAATTACCCCTTTTAGGAGCTTAAGGACGTTAAAAATAAAGAAGCATCCCACATCTTTCAGTTAATGTATGTAAATACATTACATCCCTTCACAAATACATTCTTTCGTTTAGTTTATTTTTTCTCGAATTTGGGAAGTGCCTTCGTTCCTCCGATGCTTAATTAGTTTCTGAAGCAATAAACTTCCCTGGTAGAGGGTCAGCTTTCGTTCGTTCTTAGAACGAAAATAGCGATCGCAGTAGTAAGCGTCGAAAACGTCCGATATTCGACCAATCAACGTTCCAGACATCCACGGCTTTCTGCTTGAGTAAGGGCACTTTTCGAACGTGTGTTCGGCCTGCTTGTGTGCGTACCTCTGTGTGTTTACAATAGAATCGAGTTAAGTAGTGATCTTGACGCGAGTTTAGGGCCACTTTATATCGCCAAGATTGTCCCCTTGGTATATTGTCCGCGTTGAACTGAATGGATCTGGTAGATTATAGTCGAGTGGATGTGGATGACATCTAAATTTTAGGGTTCGTGTTCTACACTTCCGCAATAATTGTTTAACGGTCACCTCTTCTCTTGAATAAAGGATTTGATTGTTAAGGACAGTGGGATTACTATATATATATATATATATATATATATATATATATATATATATATATATATATATTATATACTCGTGTTGAGGTATAATATTTCGCTGGCACTAGAATATATGGATGCGTTCATAGTTTTCGTCTATCATGTAGTGATGAATTTTTGTCCTAAAATAATTTCTATTCCGAGTCCTGATTTAATTTCAAGTAGGATTTGTGATTATTTGCGTTCGTTTATTCTGTCATTTTGATTAGAATCCTTTTTAATGACTTTTAATAAATGTTGATTTATAAGAATTTAATTAAATCGTGGAAGAAATAAGTTCTGTTTACGCGTCGAAGTTTATTTTTATCATGTATTTATAACAGATCAGTGTGGTTTTATGTAGATTGCAAATAATTGTACTATATGATTATGCAATAACTCTTAACTATTACTTAACTTACTTACTAATAACCTACTACTCAAGTTAAATTGGAAATTTTTAGTATATGCTGACGACTTCAAAATTTATAGCACACAGTCCGTTAACTTGCAGACGAACCTTGTGTTAATTGATGAATGGTGTACCTTAAGTGGCATCTCATTGAATGTGGAGAAGTGATCAATTGTATCACATAATAGATGCTCAATTATTTTAAATTCAGTTTAAGTTCAAAGCAATGATATTATGAGAGGCGATTAAATTAAAGATTTAGGAGTGCTTTTTGATGTGCGTCTGACATACTCCCAACAAACGTCTTCTCCAGGTGTTTAAGATCTGGAAGATCTCTTAGATGTCTCATAAGGTCTTGCCGTGGTTTCAATAATCCGTTGGCTATAAAGACACTATTATTCACTAGTATGGAGTAAATTAGAATATGGATTCCTAATTTGGTTTTCACTTTATGTATACCATACCATTCAGATTGTTCGCATTTGGAAGAGATTTTTGAAATACCTCACTTATAGAATATCTGCTTATTAGCCCACGCACGTCTCTGATTATACTTTCTTATTAGAACAACATGAATTCCAATCTTTGGCTGATCGAAGGAACAAATACAGTGGAAGATTCTTACTTAATTTATTAACAAATAAAGTTGATTCACCAGCGCTGCTCGTGTGCATTAATTTTAATGTACCAGCACGTGCTACTCAATATAGTGATCTTCTGAGTAATAGTAGAGCTAGTACAAATATTTTAGTGAAGTCGTGAAGTCGCAATTCTCCACAAGCAACTTTAATAAATATTATTAGGAATTTTTCTGTACAAATATTTAGTGAATTCTATTTTTTTGTCAGGATGATGTTTTCGTTTCCACAATATTTATGTAATGTAATCATCGCAAGCAGTCTATTTTGCTTCAAAAATCTAATCGTAGTTTGTCCTGTAGGTAGCTTATCTATTAGATAAATAAAGAACTATTATTATTATTATAACGTAAAACAAGTTTTTGTTGATAGTTGATATAACTTCTTTAACTTACTGGAAAATTACAGTACATCATGTTTTCAGAAAATATGAGACCATCCCAACAGTACTTATATAATAGCAAATTTATATATGATCTGTAACTGTACACTTATTAGCAAAATGTTTGTAGTTGTCACTGCAAACGTCGAAAAATATTTAAATCGATGAATATAAATATTTTTATAATTAAAAAAATTCTTTAATTTATACACAAATGTTCATGTCTTCACCAGCGTTCCAGAAATTAGTGAAACTCGTCGATACTTCTATACTTTTAACTAGATATTGGCCATTAATTTTAATTGTTTTTTTGTAATCTGGTACCTAGACTTCCGCGGCTGGAACCGCGTCACTTGTATATCTGCCGACGTTTCGTACTTATTTGTATGGGACATCTTCAGGGCACAACTGTTGCACTGAAGACTGAGTGCAGTAGTTGTGCCCTGAAGATGTCTCATACAAATGGGTACGAAACGTCGGCAGATATACAAGTGACGCGGTTCCAGCCCGGAAGCCCAGAAGCAAATAGCATGTTTTATTGTATATTATATATCAAAAACTCCATAAATTTGTTTGAATGTTGAAGGAATATGTTAAATGAGAGATATATTATTGAACAATATACCAAGCACTTCATTGTGAATACAAACTACAAGAACATTAAAATTCTAATAAACTCTTGTATTAAATATAAATCTAATGTCACATTTCATATGCTTATGTAAGTTGTTTTAAAGACTATTAATTCACAGGAGTCTTCAAGATATTGAAAAGACAGTTATAATAAATTCGTCGACGTCTAATAACAATAAATACTAACAGAATAGTCTTTAAACAAAAATTATATAATTCGAAACATTAGATTTGATATCTAAATTACTATATGTTTAAAGCATCCAATTGTAGTTACATACATATGTATATAGAGAAAGATCCTTCTCACTTGCCTGAATACAACTGATTGAAGTAAACATAACTGTATGTCTGAAAAAGAAATTAATTGCATGTAACTTAGTTGTTATTCCAACACAATATTTTACAGTTTTTTCCATCTGTAGGTCTTCTGCAACTACAACTATATCTCCATACGTTTATTACACAGAAGAAATTAGTAATTATATATAAAACAAATTTTACGACAGTACAAGTTTATTAATTAAAAAAATTCTGCCATTTTAACGTTATCTAAAGTCCGTTCATGTAATCAAAAGTACTTATGTAATATTTACTAGCAAGAAAAAATTTTTACAATTAAAGTCAAAATAGTCGATAAATTCAGCTTTACAACTTACATAGCCAACGAATACGCAATATAATCTAATAAGCTCGCGGCTTTAAGATTTCACAAAGTCTAACGCGTCCCGAACTTGACTTATACTTATCGCATGCAACAAAAGAGCCTTCTTCCTTCCATAATGAAAAGTGAAGACGTTAGCGAAAGAAAACTGTGGGATTATTGGAAACGCCAGCGTTAAATCTCTTGGGCCGTACTCCGGAGATCTCTGAAGTGTTAATCTTGGCATGAGCCGTGTACCTTTGGTGAGGGATTACTATCCTCCCGTATCACCTCTCTGTCCCGTATCGCCCGGTGGCGTTGCCAGGGACTTGTGGATCGGCGAAGAAACTAAGAGGGCCATGCCACCGCATGTTTACAAATATTATTTGCAAAGAACGAAATGCTATCGTCGCCAGAGTATTAAGGTAAGTCCTGTAATGGGATTTTTAAATTTCTAGAACAAGAGTTGTGAATATTTTCAGAAGTTTTGAGCGCGGTAATTTGCATATAAAAGAAGCTACATCCTATTGTACAATTCGATTTCCCTGAAATGTAATGAATATTTTTTTTATTTTCTTGACGCATAAAACATATACCAGGTGTACCAAAAAGTCATTACCGGGTTTCCTAACAGATGTCGCTAGGCTTAAATATGCAATGTTATGCTTAGATGCACATGTCATTTTATTCTACTGACATCAAGCTTCAAAGCCATACATGTTATACAATATTTTGCGAAGGTAACGCCGTCATAGATTTATACCTCTTTGAAAATGTCGAGTTTCGTGCATGAAAAAGTGCATTTGCGGCACGGCACGCATTACTTTTCTTATTTAATCAAAAGAAAAAAGCCGCTGAAAGTCATCGTTTGCTAGTAGAAACTTACGGTAAGCATGCTCTAACCATAAAAACATGTGAGACGTTGTTTCGACAATTTAAAAGTGGTGATTTCGATATGCAAGGCAAAGAAGAGTTATTGGGTGAAGATCCAACCCAAGCTCAAAAACAATTGGCAAAAACGTTAAATGTAGTTCAAGAAACGATTAGCGACTGATTACGAGCAATGGAAAAAATCCAAAAGATGGGAAAATTGGTGCCACATCAATTGAATGTCCGACAAATGAAAAATCAAAAAATCGTCTGTGAAACGCTGCTTCAAAGATATGATCGAATGGTGACGAAGCGCAAAAAATCATGGTTATCACAGTTATTAAAACAGTTATTTAAAAGAAATATCTTATATCACAACTAAAATATCAAGGACACTAAAGAACACTGAATTACAAAAGTTTTTAAAATCTCTTTATATGTTTGACTCTTCAGATTCATTTTTAATTTTCATTATTCACGAAAGGATACAAAGTAGAAATAGTCATATTATTTATTTATCGTTCACTAAGAAATTATTACCGTTCTTTTTAGTGATTTTTATCCACCTTGTTGGTATCTATAGCTAGTGAAAGTGAATATATAACTACATATGTTTATTTTCTTAATTTTTAAAATAAAAGCATTTAGAATCATATAAGCAAAAAAAAACTTATGTCTTATGAGAAAGTTTAAATCGAAGGCAAACATTTCACTTTTCAAATATCTTTAAAATAGGTCACTTTTCCATATTAAATGCAGACATACTTTCTTGTGAAAGAACAAATCATTTTTAACAGTTCCTCGGACAGTTGCAGTCGACTTTGAATAGCGATTTTATTAATAGTATTCTTTTAACATATACATACATGTATATTTTGCAAATATATATGTTAAATGGTAGTAGATTATGGATATAATATGTTTTTATTTGTTTTTAGTGTAAACTTCCTTATGATATATATATATATATATATATATATATATATATATATATATATATATATATATATATATATATAGTGTTTCTGTTACATTTTCGTTGTACTTACATTTTAGATTTAGATGTTGTACTCAATATACTAAACGTACTACACTAGACGGTTTTCTAACATCGATTCTACTCTACCAGTTTATCTTGAGCTCTTGTAGAAGTTAATTTAGAAAAAAGGATATTTTTTAAACCAAATTTTGTGCATGTATTCGATGTGTTGACAATAATAAACGACTAAATTTTCATTGAAAAATTCATACCTTTTATGAAGAAAATTGAATAATGAATTCCCCCTCTACGTAAAAGAATTCATTCAGGTATTCGTTCAGGCATGCTTCTAATAATATTATAATCTATTAACGCCCATGGAAACTTATTCCAAGCAAGGTAAGCAAGTAAGGCAACATGTAGCTGTTGTAAATTCATTAGAGGGTTAGGAAGCATATCAACTCTTCAACCTAACATATTTAAGTATGTTCTATGGACTATATGTTTGGTGACTGCACAGGTCAATTGACATATTAGTGTCGGTCTTTTGCAGACAGCGTAATGTAACAGCTGCGGTATGAGCATGGGCATTGTCTCGCGGGATTGTGGCATAATTTAGCCTTGTGAATGATTCCAGAACTTCATAAATGTACTTTTGAGCATTTAAATGGTTTGGAAGAAATAGAAAAAGTGTCTTCCTTCCTAGACTAAATTCACCATAAACCATCAATCCTTCAGTCAGTCTTATTATATACAGAACGTATTCTGTGACCTCTGTGGAATCTTGGTCTCCTATTTTCCGATTAGGTAGTTCTTCTAGATCATTCAAAGCCTCTACTACCTTCTTTAGACCAACCTCTCCAACAGTGAATAACAACATTTCTTTACATTCGCCTAGTGATTTCACGAAATATGATACTCGCCTCATACGAACTCATGGCATTTGAATACACTTATTCACAACTATAGACTCTTAATTTATTAAAAGCAAGCTCAGAGGAATAGTAGAATATATTCGTTTACATTGAGGGACAACTCGTTCAATTTTCTCTATAAAGAGTATGCATTTTTCAATGAAAATTTAATCATTTATTATTGTCAACACATAAAACATTTGTACAAATTTTGATATTCGATTTTGTTTGCCCCATATTATATTTGTAATTTGTATTTGTGGTATGCAGTATATCACCATCGAATCAGGATCACTTATAATTTTTGCAAAAATAAGAAAGTAAGATTATTGGTTAGCGATCCAATAAAAGTAATTTATTAAGTAATTATTTCTATACAAAACCACTCTGAAATTAATTAATATTTTTATTTATTTAATAACTTTCTCTTTTGCTACAGCCGACTTTGACGAGACCGGTTTTGCTCTATGAGATGGCGCGTTATCGTGCTATAAAATTACTTTACCGTGTCTTCGGGCCCATGCTGGGCTTTTCTACCAATGTATGGTTCAAGTTGAGAATTTGTTGTCGCTAGCGATCAGTATTAACTACTTCACCAGGCTCGTAATCGGTCGCTAATCGTTTCTTATGCAACATTTAATGCTTCTGCCAATTGTTTTTGAGTTTAAGTTGGGTCTTCAACCAATAACTCCTGCAGTTTCGCATCTTCAAACTTTGTCTTGTAGTAGCCCGACAAAGTTTGAAACTTTTGAATTGTCGAAATCACGCCTTGCATGTTTTTATGGTTGGAGCATGCTCACCGTAAGTTTCTAATGGCAAACGATGACTTTCAGCACCTTTTTCTTTTGATTAAATAAGAAAAGTAATTCGTGCCGCAAATGCATTTTTTCCAGGCACGAAACTCGACATTTTCAAAGAGGTATAAATCTATGAGAGTGTTACTTTTGCAAAACATAACATGTACGGCTTTGAAGCTTGATGTCAGTAGAAAGTAAATGAGAAATGCTTCATATCGTAACATTGAATACTTAAGCCTATCGACATCTGTTAGAAAAACCGGTAATGACTTTCTGGTACACCTGATATATGTGCTCAAAAACCAACCTATATATATGTATATATATATATGTGTATATATATATATATATGTATATATATATACATATGTATACATGTATATATATATATATACACTGCAGGCCATAAGTTTGGAATCACTTGCATAAGTTAGGAATCACTTCTGAATACAATATAATGAAAATATTGTAGTGGCTTTAACAAACATTGTAAAAATAAAACAATATTAATTTACCAAAACGTTTTATTATAAAATAAGCAGGAAAAAAAGCAAATTTTATTTATTTACATCCACTTATTTTTATTATCAACTAAACGGACTTTTCATCGAAATACCCTCCTTTTGCTTTAATGACGGCAGCACACAATCGCGGTAAACGAGACACTAATTTTGTAAGGGTTTCATTGGGTATATTTGCCCAAGAATCTTGTATAACTTGCCACATGTGAGTCTGGGACGTCGGACACTTTTCACGCACTTTTCTATCCAATTCTTCCCACAACAGCTCTATTGGACTGAGGTCTGGCGATTGTGCCGGCCAAACCATGTTTTGTAAAACACCGTCAGCTTCCTGTTGTTGGAGATATCTTCTACATAAATGAGAAGAATGTTTTGGGTCGTTGTCTTGCATGAATATAAAGTTTTCTCCAAGTAATCTCAGACCGGAGGGCACAGCGTTGTGTTCGAGAATCTGTCTGTAACCCTCCTTTTTCAAAACTCCGTCGATTTTCACCAGATCTGCTACACCAGCCGAAGAAAAACATCTCCAAACCATTACAGAACCGCCACCATGTTTTACCGTGGGCACCACACATTGCGGTAACATTTTTTCCGTAGCAGTTCTTCTTACAAATATCCGACGTCTGGAACCGAAGACCACGTACTTTGATTCGTCGGTCCATAGTACTTTTTCCCACTGTTCTATTGTCCAATCTTTGTGTAACTTAGCCCATTGTAGCCTTTTTATTTTATTTTGCGGACGTAGAAGCGGTTTGCGAACTGCTACACGTCCCATCAGTCCAGCTGCTCTGAGCCGCCTTTTTACTGTGGTTAAAGAGATCCGAGGTTCACGCTCCCTGTTTCGACGTCAATATAATTGTCTGATCTTCTGCAGGAGTTGTAATTTTTGGTCTTCCTGATCGTTTTCTGTCCGTATACCCTCCAGTAGACTGGTATCTTTTAATTGTATTTTGTACACCTTTGTACGATATCTTCATTCTTTTCGCGATATCCCGTATAGAATCTCCCCGATTATGATGACTAATAATTTCTACACGTTTTTCTAGCGATATCTGCTTTCTCTTCGCCATAATCAAACGATGTTTACTGATTCTACACACTTTTATGTGTCTACACACTTTAAATGATACGGAGCAACTAAAATATTCTCATTACTTCAAAATGTATAAATACTTATAAATATAAAAACTAAATGTAATTACAAAAGGTTTATGCGGAAGGGTCTGCAATAAAATTTGTCCATTCCAGGTAATCGTTCATTATGCAGAAATATTACCTGCTCGAATAAATAATACCGCACGCAGAGTTTCCTTAATCTCTGGTTATTTTCCAACTATTAATGCATTTAAAACTACATCTTTTATGTAAAGCTTTATAATGTACTTAAGAATAATCCTTTGCACTTATATCAAAGTAATACGAACGGAACATAGATAAATTTTAATTTTTATGAATTTACTGGAACTGATTCCAAACTTATGGCCTGCAGTGTATATATATATATATATATATATATATATATATCATCTCACCTTTCCAACATCCTAAACTGCACAGGAAAGAAAATACTTTCTTTCTGGGCCCTTTCATTTATTATTATTTTTAAAAATATTTAATAGTAATGATTATTATTATTGTTATTATTATTAACCATATCGTCGCATCCCCTAAGAGCTTAACGCCAATAACAGAGAGCATTGTCAGACCATAATAAGGAATTGTGTATAAAAATACAGCACAATTAATTCAATGACCTGATACTGTAACCTTATCTAATATTATATTTATTAAGGGTTACTTTACTTATTGATTATTAAATTTAATTAAGGTTAAGTAAAGTTCGCAACATAGTTTTTTAATGAAAGAATCAATGTCTAATATTTTAAGAATTTTTGTAAAATGTATAAAAGTTGTTGGTATAATTGTCTTTCACAAATTGTCAGAGAAACACGGAAGAGATTGTTAAACGCGGTTAAAATTATTAATGGCGGTTGTTTTTGGAATTATTTTTACTTAAAGGCTTTCAAAAAAAATTATGGGATTTATTTTTTCAAAAGTAGTATCCGAGTATTTTTACACGACCACAGCACAGCCTACGTACTATGTCTGTATATTGCATTAGATCATAATAAAATGATAACATCAACCTAAAAGTATTAAAATAAAATTAAAAAAGGACATCTGGTCCGGGTCCCAACGAAAATTTAGTAGCGACACTAAAATTTATCCTCACCAGGGAAATACCGGAGACCATAATATTTTCGCGTATCATAGATGGGGCTGAAGCATGTTTATTACCGACTTTTTATGCGCTTTTCTGGTCGAGGTAACCGTTAGCAGACAAATTTGAGATTTTCTCGTAAGTCGTTAACTTCGGGACGATACCCCATGTCTAGATAGATGGCGCATATAATCGTCAACGTTTGTAGGTACGACGACTCAATTTAAGTTTAGATCGCTTTGATTTATACAAGCTAACCGCGAAGGCTTTATCATTTATTATCCAGGAAAATTGGATGGAAACCCTGTGTGTGTATGTGGGTGTACGATGTAATCGATTCAGGATTAATACTCAATATGTTATGTACTCCAAGTTTATCCTAGGGTAATGTGTATTGTATTTTTATTGATATACTGCAACCATTGGAAATTGTCTATTTAGATTAAGAATGGTTAAGGGAGAATATTTTTTATAGGAGAAGATTAAATAACAATTATTATAAAGGAATTGAATGTATAAACCAAATCAAATTTTCTTCACTTAAAATGGAAAATTGGTACACTTTATAAGTTAAAAATTAAAATATTATTTTTTAGAATCTGTTTTATTCTAAGTTAATAAAAAAACTGTAAATTGTTTTGGCAATTATTTTATATAATTAATGAATGGAATATTCGAGTATCTGAAAAATTTTGATGGTTATTGACATTGTATATATGTATGTACGTTGTAGAAATTTTTGAATAAATTTCCTGTTCTCCAATGAAACTCGAACTCACCTGCTTACCAGGTATGTGTCTCATAATTCGATCATAGAGAAGGGTGATATTCTAGTATTCCAGATATGGGCAATCTTTGACATTGTGGGCCAAATTTTAATGTGCAAATATGTTCGCGGGCCGCGTTAAAAAGTAGTGAATTTTAAAGTATTGTTTTGAAGTAATGTTCATAATTTTTAGTGATAGATATCAGACATAAAATAATACGACGAATGTCTCGGGGGCCGGATCAAATCTTACAGCGGACCGGATCCAGCCCGCGGGCCGGTTGTTGCCCACATATGTAGTATACCAACATGCCATAGATTACATTACAGAAACAGATATTAAACCAAACCCGCAGTAGGTTTTACTTAATAATATAATTATGCACGCTTATAATGTGAAACGGAAAAATTCTGATTTTTACCGTTTCCTACATCGTACGTTGCATAAATTTCGATAGCAGAACATTTTTTAAAACACGTATTTGATGTAAAAAGCGATCAAAATAAAAATTTCTGAATTACACTTCGTAAAAGTGCATAATTATATATCCAGTTATTTTTTAAAATTTTTTTCGAACAAACTAAAAAAGCAATTTTTTAAATATTAAGTTAAGCTTTCTTATTGAAAATGATGTTTTTAAACATAAAATAAAGAGTGTTTCAAATTGCGTGTTTTTTTAAGAATAAATAAAATATTGATGACGCACTGAATTCATCTGGGTACGTGGGCATTTAAAAAGTGTAATGTATGACATTTATAAAAATGGCTTCGTACACCGTACAACAACGCGTTCAAATTGTTGATTTATTTTATGAAAATCAGCGTTCTGTGAAAAGTTTTTAGAAAATTACGTGAATTTTATGGTTTACATAATCGTCCACCAGAATTGGTCGAATTATTAAAAAATTTCAAGAAACCGGTTCCGTGGAAGATCAAAAAAGTGAAAAATACAGCCGTAGTGGTCATTCACAAGAAAATATTGGTTTGGTTCGTGAAAGTGTTTCTGAAGATCCTGAAATGTCCATTAGACGACGTTCACAACAACTTGGACTTAGTGGATTAAGAACATCGCGTATTTTACACAAGGATTTATCTCTGAAAGCATATAAGGTTCAAATTACACAGGAACTGAAACCATTAGATCATTTAAAACGTCGTTTATTTGTCAATTTCATCAATGAACAACCAGCTGATTTTTCTCAAAAAATAATGTTTTCCGATGAGGCACATTTTGAACTTGGTGGCATAAACAAAATTACCGTATCTGGGGTGAGGAAAATCCACAAATTATTAATGAGAAAGCTATGCTTCCTAAACGAGTTACTGTTGTGTGCATTATGGTCAGGTGGTGTATTTGGACCTTACTTCTTGGAAAATGCTGCTGATGAAGCTGTAACTGTCAATGGTGATCGATATCGTCGTATGATAACCGAATTTTTGTGGCCTGAATTAATGAATATTGATCTAGAGGATATGTGGTTTCAACAGGATGGCGCTACACCTAACTTTGCACACGAATTAATTGATTTATTGGGAGAAAAATTTCCTGAACGTGTAATCTCAAGAAACGGTGATGTTAATTGGCCACCAAGATCATGCGATTTATCACCGTTAGTCTATTTGCTTTAGGGTTATGTGAAAAGTCAGGTTTATAAAAACAATCCACAATCAATTCCTGCTTTGAAAGATGAAATTATTCGTGTTATTGGCGAGATAGAACCTCAATTATGTCAAGATGTCATTGAAAATTTTAGCAAAAGAGTGGACGTCTGTGGAGCTGCAAGAGGAAGCTATTTGGCAGACATTATTTTTCGCATATAAATGTCATAACAATTACCAATAAAAAGTTTTTGAAAGTAAATGCAAATTATGTATTTTACATATGCTTTAAAAAAACCGCGAAATTTGAAATACCCATTAGTTATATTCAAATCGATTGAAATGCATAATAAAAAAAAAAACCTGATCATTTCAGAACATAAACTGATGCAATATTTATGAGAGGCAATTAACGGGCAGCTTAAAATTTATTTGGTTTATTAAATAGGGAAATTGAAGGCCCTATTGATTTCGTTTAAAATATATGAATATTGCATGAAGGACTGAAAAATAACACGTGTCTTGATAATTCGCAAACAGAAAGAGGTATTTGAACAAAATAAAATTCCGATGATCTATACTTTATTATCTACAGAACCGTCACTGTTTACAATTACACATTTCAATAATTAACCATCTCTTTCAGACCGCTCGATAGGAAGGGTACATTGCTGTAGAAGCTTAATTTTCATTTTTATCTGCGATAAAGAATATACATTGAATAACTTTTACTATAGTTTTATGGAATTGAAATTTCGTTTTGTTTTGACGTCATCGTTTATTCTGAAATTGCACTTAATATTTTTATTTTTTTAAGTTGGTAGTATGCTACGGAACTTTTACCCATATTCAAATTTATTGGTGTTTCCAAACAAACTTTTTGAGAAAATACCAAAAAAGAAATTGAGTTAATTTAATTTATTTTATGTTTAAAAGTATCATCTTCAATAAGAAAAATTAACTTACTCTTAAAAAAATAATTTTTTTTTAGTTTTGTCTGAAGATAAATTTTGAAAACAACTGGATGTATAATTATGCACTTTTACGAAGTAAAATTAAAAAAGTAAGTCACCCATGGAATTCTAATAAAAAGCTATTTTCTTAAGTTTTTTTCATTGGTATGAACACGAAAACAAAAAATACAAAAATCGAAAAGTAATAAATAGCAGTTATTCAAAATGAGCGCTATTGCTTTCAACACAATATTGGCAACATTTACGATTTTCCTTTATATGTGTTAGTGGTTATGTTTAGTATAGCATCTCGAATGCTGTTTTTGTGTTTTTATTTTGTGAAATTGTTAAAAAAAGTTTTGTCGGTTCATAAAAAAAGTCAAGCAATCGCTACTCTAATAAAGATATACCTAGCCGCCGGAAATTTAACACACTGGAAATTCAGGTCTGGTGAACGAGGAAGCCATCGTAATGGACCATACGAACTGGTCCAATTATTATCCAAGATGTTACTAAAAATTATTTTTTTAACATATGCGTTGTGGGTCGGTGAAGTCCTATATATCAGTAGTCAAAAAACTCGTCAGTTTGCAACGAAGCAAGATGTTATATTTTTCGGTGTTTAGTGTTCCTTCAATAAAATATTGATTAATAATTCTGTTATAAAGGCCACATTAAACATTTACGCAAAATCGCTTATGAATGTTGACGTTCTTAATAAACTAAAAATTTGCTCTACTCCAATGAAAGTGTTTATTGCGATTAAACATTCCATTATTTGACAATGTGCTTCCGTTTCTCTACATAATTTTAGAAGAAAAGCTTGGATTTTCATGGTACGTATTTATGTACCAGTGCGCAAACTGCCATCGTCTCCCAACGTTATTCTCATTTAAATGCTATACAAATAACCTTGCCACATGCATATTATACCTTTAGTATAATAAACTATTAGCTTTTAAAATACTTTATATAGCCGTAGTTTATGTTTTCTCAAGATGTGATGAACTGTGCTAATGGAAACGTTATTGTGCGCAATTTTGCGAACGTAATTATCTGGCATTTCTTGAACAGCGAGTAAAATATTGAGTTCAAGAGTTTAGTTTCGCACTTTTATTTATAAATGAGAAGATACGACGCTGCACAAGTTATGTGTCTGATAACTATTCATACTCCATTCAAAATAAATTTGAAACATGTCAGTGAGATCATTAAAAATATTCATATTTCGTGTGAATTTACTAAGAAAATTTAGCAAAAGAAAAACTATGTGCGAAATAAATAACACAAGTTCAAAACTATAACAAATGATTTTGTCATTACATGAGACTCTAATATCATAATTTCCCCTGTAGTATAATTATTATAATTATCAAAAAATAGCTTTTTATTAGCATTCCAGAGGTGACTATTCAATTTCTTCTTTTTGTCAAAAATTCTGTTAAGGAACAATCATATATTTGTATATGGCTGAAAGTCATATGATATTATCATTCAGTTTCTGTAAGAAAAATAGCTTAAATTAAGAAGATAATCGGTGAATATATGTATCTACAGCCACTACAAAAGGGTTTATGATCTAGGTCACAAGTTTTGGTGTATTTTTAACGTTATTAAACTTGAAAGCAGCTCTTGTATGTTTCATTGAAAAAAAAAAAACGAACAATGGTAGTTAGTGTGCTATATGAGTTTGTTTACATTTTCTACCTGATAATAAAAAACTTCAATAGTAGTGCATTCCCTCTCGCGTTTTATCCAAGACATAAATATGTTAAGTAATCATTTTCTGTAATATTTTTTAAATGTTTGGTAAACTTGATCAGTGCATTGCAAACAGCTGACTATTTGTTGAAAAATAGTTGAAAGAATGCATTTGCATGAATTGAATGTATTAGTATAAATTATTAGTCAATATTTGATGTATTAAGAAAATGAAATACAAAATTTGAACGTTAAAATTTGTGTTGCGCATTGTTGGTAAACTATTTATATCATTATTAAAGGAATGTTATTTAGGAAACTTATTAATGAAGAAATAAAATGTTTTCATACTATCACATGTTAAATGTGACATGTTTAATGAAACGTTGCTTAGAATTTTTTTCATACTTACAACTATGCTCAAATGTATTAGACACCTTACGAATTTATGTACATACATACATATATAGTTTATATAGTTTAGTGAAAAGAGAGGTGAGGAAAATAAAACTGTTGTAAAAATTATGTACAAAGTGTTATTTAGTAATATAGTACAATTTATCAATATTTTGTCGCTCCGCCCTTGGCCTTAATGACAGCTCGCACTCGTCGAGGCATACTTGCTACTAAATTGTAACACTCTGCCGGTGGTATTGCAGCCCATATTTCGCTTTTGACAGGCATTTATGTTCCGTGATCTTAGTTTTTAAAATACGCCACAAATTTTCAATGGGCGACAAATCGGGACTTTGTGGCGGCCAATCCAATACCTCCACTGTGTTTTCCTCAAACCAACGCATTACAGCTCCCGATTTGTGGCAGGGCGCATTATCTTGCTGAAAAATGTATTGTGGAATATCCTGGTCGAATAGTTTTAGCACAGACGGTTCTAATACTTCCTCCAACATGGCTAAATAGCGTTGGCTATTCATCCGTCCATCGCACAGGTAGGCTTCTCCAACACCGTATGCAGAATACAACCCCAAATCATGATACTGCCACCTCCAAATTTTACTGTGGGAATGATACATTGTGGTTCATAAGCTTCCCCTTGCCTACGCCGAACGTATAGCGTCCCATGTAGTCCCTGAAGTTGCCAGGCAAAAGAAGAAAGTTAGCACTTCGACAGGATTAATTTTGTTTAATGTTACATGTAGACTGAATTGCATACAACGATAAGAATATTAGTCATGAAGATGTACTTACATACCTCGATATTCGATTCATCAGACCAAAGAATCTTCGATCACTTCTCGATTGTCCAATTTTCATGTTGTTTGGCCCATAAATACCGCTTCTTTTTATGAGCGTCAGTTAAAAGCGGTTTACGTCGCGCTTTACACCCTCGTAAACCAGCACGCTGGAGACGCCTTCTCAGTGTTTGCGCAGAAACTGTTACGCGATAACGCTGTTTCAGCTCACTGGCGAGCTGTTTCGACGATTTTTGTTATCACTGAGAGCCAGTCTTTGTAAAATTCTGTCTTCTCTAATCGAGGTACAGGGTTTTCTGACACTTTTTGGTCTGTTAACAAACGACCCACTCTCCTGATAGCGACTAATGGTTGTACGGACTACACATCGCGAACATTTTTTTTGTTTGCAATTGCAGCTATTGATAACTTCCAGGAATGCAGTAGCACTATTTAGGCGCGTTTCCCTACCGACAACTCGCGTGTTTTAGGCATTTTTCTTCAACAAATAACTGACACAACGTGAAAAAATAGGATAATCTAATGGATCTCTATCACAAACTCACAAACGCACGTTGCTCACACCCTGCTAGAATGACACTAAATTTCTAAAATCCACAATTTCTCCTGTCCACCTATTCTTTTCAATAGGGGATTAACTAGAGTATTCAAAAACGCATTTCTGTAAATACCATTAACTATTTTTACGGTTAATTTCCGTCAGACTTGGATAATACCGAGAATAAGGGTTTTTACCTGGGGTGTCTAATACATCTGAGCATGGTTATGTAAGAAGAATGAAGAATTAAAAATTTTGCATGTTTGAAAGTAGAAATTTGGGAAAGTTATTAAATTGTTTGATTTCTTCCAAGCACGATGTATCGTGTCGCTTAATAGTTTTGAAATAATAAGTTATAATGATATCTGTCTGCATGATGGAGCTACGTTTGGAGGCTTACCTGGTTTTTGCATCACTATTACTTCTATAACTTTCCAGTCGGTCCGTACATGACCCAATTTCAAAGATGCATTAAATAACAACGAATTTTTGAACAGTTGTTTTAAGATTTCTCCTGTAATTAAATCAAACCCCGGAGGCTTCTTAAGTTTAAGATTGTTTTAAATTTTATCTAAGACATCTTTTGGTGAAACCGCCCTTATTTCTTTATTAGAATTATTTTGAATATCATGTAGTACCATGCTAGTGTTTATTACATTGAGTTTATACGTATTTACAAGGTGTTTTGCAAAGATTCGACTTTTTGCTTATTATCTCTAGCGCAACTTCCATCAGAGTTTCTTGTGGCTGCTGTATAGGGAATTGGTCTCTTTAAATATCTGTCGACTTTCCACAGTAAGTACTCATTGTTCTCGTCCGGCAATAAACTATTAATTATTATATACTATTGTTCTAATTGTGGCACTTGTCCTTTGAGTTGTTATGTTATTTAAAATCGTTTCCTTCAATGGATCCTTAGTTTGTTGCTATCTTCTCCTAGTTTGTCTCTTTTCTATTATTAAAGCTCTGATTTCTTCTGTATACTTAGTACCAATAGTTTTTTGTGAAATTTCTCTGGTATTGTTCCAAGCGGATTTTTGTATGATCTTGATGAGATTTTCAACACCTTTGTCAAGTTTCTCTTCAGCTTTTGGCGACGTATTGCTGCGATTTTTTAAAGCTTTCCCAATCAGTTGTCTTATTTACAAGTCTAGGCGCAATTTCTTCTTGACTATACGCTCCTTCAATGTCAATATTATTGCTGAATGATTAAAGCTCAAATCAAATTCTCTTCAGTATTTATGAAATTAGGTGATATTTTTCTAGAGATAAAAAAGTTCAATAAACCTGGTATTTTCTGTGGATCCGTCGGCCAGTAAGTTGGTTTACCACTAGGATAGAAATTGAAATTTAGTTCTTTTGAAATTGTCCTAAGCTCTTTTCCCTTAATGGTCGTTAATCTTGAGCCCCAGTCTGTGTGCTTGGCGTTAAAGTCTTTCCTAATATAAATCTTTTCCCAAGATGTAATTATTTTTCGTAATCTTTTTTTTAGGTTGTTCTTATGGAGGCAATAGAGTGCACCCCTAGTTAAGTTTTGTTGAATGGATCTTATGCCTGCTAAAGTGAGTTGATCTTCGTACTGCAACTGCTGTTCCTCATTGTGATTAATGTTCTTTGGCCTGATTTTCTGGGTAATTTGCATAGTATACTTTGTATCCTTTGATTCTTAAATGAGACTGGTCCGTGAAATGACTTTCTGAAATTAAGAAGATCTCTATAATCTGTATATATCTGTATCCGGCATTCAGTGATCTTCTCTAATAGATAATAGGGGATTCATTTGCTGCTATCGTGCACTACATCAGACAGCAAAGTTCTTAACATTGGTAACTGCATTCTACGTACAATCAATACGAGCTTATAGTATTTTCTTAAATAGACTATTTTATCTTATTTTGTCTTTCACAGTATTTCGGATTCCGTTCCATTTAATACGTCTTCTTTTAAATGCTCTTCGTTTTCATTTTGCAAAACTATTTTCTCCGAAGATATCTAATTTATATTACAATTCTTCGCTTATTGTGCTTGTCGTGTTTATCACTTATTAAAAATATTTGACCTTTATTGGATTCATTTTATTTTCTGTATCTGGATTTTGTTTTGCTCTTACGTATTTTAATATTTTATTTTTATTTTTTTGAGAAATTGTTTTTCTATGGTGTCATATATTTTTACGGTATTTATTTTCTATCACATAGCAAATTTCTTAAAGGCGACAGTTATCTGCCGCCGTATGGATTTGAATGGTTAGTTTCCAAGTTTGTCACATAGTAACGTCAAATTATTGTTTGGCCTACATCATTTGTTTCCCGTTTGATATACAAATATAGAATTAAAAAATTAACAATTATTACGCATTAATTCATAGTTTAATTCCATTTCACCGATGCATATTCAACTTAACTTTAAGTGGGTGTATTTGCTTTATTAATCACGTCTAGCACTTCGATATTATTACTTGAAATATCTTGTTGAATTTAGAAATATTTTAAATGATGACCATATTTAATTTGACCTAAGTCAGTTTGGTTTTTCTCATTAATTTCTTAATGACACTACTGTTGTCAATTATAGATTGGTACTCCATTTACTAAAGTTTTGAACATCTGCTTTAGATATTTTTCTTTCTTTGTGACAAGACTGAAATCATATTAAAAGATATTTTCTGATATTGTAGTTTTTGTAGTGAGATATCATAGCAATCATAGTTGAAGGTCTAGGTATTATATAATATGTAGATAATGCAGATAATTTTTGTTGTTTAACAATTACTAAAATGTTGTTTAACATTTAACTAAAATGGTTTATTGTAAATTTGATTTTAGTTGTGTTAATTGAGTTATTTTATGCATCCAACTTATTTGAAGTCTGCCAGCATGAAACTCGAGGGAAATCTAACGTTAAAAAAAGGGCGCGAGTTCAACTGCAATAAAAGCATACATTTCATAAAAGGATTTTCTGGCACTAATTACGTACAGTCTGTTTGCATTACAAATGTTCATTGTTTTTGTTCACCCAACCAGATAGCGGTAATTTGACAATACGCAATTTATTTTTAGTAATAAATTTAAATCAACGCCGCAACTATGTGATTCAATATTGCATAACTAATGCCAGCGACTGTTCGAATAGCTTCGCGGAAAAACGTAAAATATTCAAAAGCTCCGCGGGCAACAAACGCGAAACGTGACAAACACACGTCAAACATGAAAATTCATTCCCTGAATGTGTCAGTAAATGAGAGCACGTCCGTTACGTTCCCAATAAAGTTTTACACGAATGCGAACGCATAGAAACTGCTGCGAGTGTTTAAAATGAAATATCTGGTTAACAATGTCCAATTAAATGCTATGCAGATGGTGGATGCACATTATATTCATGCATGTATCTGATATGATTACTGTTGCCATCGTCAGAACAGTTGTTAACAATTTAATAATATTTTTTTAAGTGAAATTTGTTTAATTAATGCAAATTTGTTCTTTTAGAGTGGTAAAATAATGTTTAAATATATTTATAAAAATGATTGTAGTTGTCCAACATTAAGCATATAAAAAATAAAACAAAATAAGTTACTGTAATAAATGGGTAAAAAAAAATTGTATTTATAGTAATGATGACGATTAAATAAGAATAAAGGTAATAGAAGTTGAGAGGATTTAGTAGGTACTTTGTTCTACTAAGAGTACGAAACTACAAAGTATACGAAATTAATTAAAACCTTTTAATATGTCTAAATTTTAAACAATTAAAATATCTCTCATTTCCTTGAAAAATTTAAGATGTAGTGAACTATACTCGGTTTACGGATTTCATCCGTATGCAGAGTATCTGGAGTCGTTTTCTCTATCTCTTCTGTTTTATTGGTAGGCCGCTCGAGCAAACTATTCTTTCGCCCTCTTCGTTTTCTGGATCTCATCTCAGTGGTGGATAATGTGAACTAGTTCACGGTTGCTTCGTAACTCCATTCAAGATCATACTCGGCCTCTTATACAGTTATTGGATTCTGATATTGTAAGTGATGATGAGCGAATTGAGAATACCTCATAATCCCATAAAAATTCTCAACGGAGCATTTAATTCCTCACAAAATGGGTACTAGCGAGGGGCATCTAAACCAGACAGTTTTGACACCTTTGTAAGGCAATATCCAGCAGTTATCCAAACCACAAAGAAATTAAGCTTACTTTGTTGACTCATTTTCTCTAACTTCTGCTGTGAGCCATGCATGCCATTGGCGAGACAAACGTCGATCCAGTTTTCAGAGTGAATAAACTATTCGACCTCGGAATGTCAGAGAATATCTTTTACGTTGATGGTCCCTATTGTCAATCGTTTTTTTCTCTTTCCGTTTTCTGTTCCTAGAGAAAAGTATGGCCGTTTTCGAATTGAATCTCGATCTTCCATCTTAATAAACTGTAACGCGATGTGATTTTTTATATAATAGTTCTGTGATGCAAGAGCAACTAGTAATTAGTGTAGTGGTAGGGGTCATGTGCTTTGTTTCGACTGTATCGTTGTTGCTTATGGGGACAATTTTCATGCTTTTGGCAGTCGCTAGGTATCACCTTTTCTTTTAAGACTGTTGAACATTTGTCAAACTTGATCGATTTCCATAATTGGGGCGGGTCACGTTGTTTGTTCTTGACTATCGCTGAATAGTCTATATATTATAGTTAATGAAAGATCACTTTCCGAGAAAATGTCCTGAGCTAATTAGGACGGGAAAGCTTCACCACGATAAGGCTAGCCTGCACGTTTTTATTATTGTGAAAGAATTTTTGTTTAGTCCTCATATATTGTAGTTCTATGCAATTTCTATCTATACTCTCAAGCAAAAAAAAGACCTCAAAGAACGACGATTTCAGAAAGTATTCGACGCTGTTAAGCTTTTATGGGCGATTTGGAAGAAACTCACAAATAATTTCTTCCGTTACGTCTTTGAAAAATGCGGCATCGTTGTGAAAAGTTATTTATTGTTACTGCACTATAACGGCATTATATCGAGTAAATCTGTGCAAAGTCAACGCACATGCACGAACTTCTTCCACTAATTCTCGTTGCATGGAATATAAATGAGTTGAGGGAACAGCAAACACTCGATTCATTCATATTCCACGGTGAAGTACTATAGTAGCGGAGCGTTGTAGATAGTTGCATAGAAGAATATCAAGTTACCAAATTGTAATTATAAAACTATAATTTTTGTAGTGTAATTTTATGAAAATGGGCAAATTACAATACATTATATTACGATGATAAAACGTAATGAAATTATTAATAAACAATTACGTGGAAGAAGCACATGCGCATTATGACCGTCGACTTTGCAGAAATGTACTCGATAAAAATATTGTTGTTGAAGACCAATAAATAAAGTTTTAATATGTCGCTATTTTTATGCTTAGTGTTTATTCTAAAGAAAAATTAGGGAATACAACGCGAAAATATGACGAAAATATACTAAAATAATAAATAAAAAATAACTAAAGATGTGGTTTAAATCTAGCGGAATATTTGTAGCTTGTGGTTTAATGTCGTAAATAGTAATTATAATATTAATTTTTTTCAATTACCGTAAAGAAATTCCTCTTTATTTGAAAATAATGTTAATTCGTTGAGATTCTTTGGTTAAAATAAAACAAACGCTGAAATAACAAGCTACTTTCTAAACTTCGCTGCTTCTGAGCTTCCGGACTGGAACCGCGTCACTGGTATAACTGCCGACGTTTTGTACCCACTCATATGGGACATCTTCAGGGGTCAACTACTGCTACTGTCTGTCGCACTCATACTGTGGGTACGAAACGTCAACAGTTTTATACCAGTGACGCGGTTCCAGCCCGCAAGTCCAGAACAGATAGTATGGACCACGACCGCGGAAGTCTACGTACCAGATTTTATTAATCACTTTCATTTGTCTATAGCTCTGAAAATAAATAATTTCAAAACACTACCATAAATATCTCTTAATTATTAATCTAATCATTCTCGATGTAACATGCCGACTGTTTATATATATCCCTGTTGAGTATCCCGAGTGTTCCTGTTCTAGAACGCCCACTTTCTTAAAGCGTCCCGCGACCTTTCTAACGGTTTTTCGTTCTTGCTCGTAGACCACGTATGTTAATCGCTAAGTTTCGTGATAATATAAAAATTCAGTATTGTATAGCGTTTTTTCAAAATAGCTAATACAGTTCGAAAGAGTAAAGCGTGTAAACCACCATAAAACAATTTACGAGATTTACATGAAATATTCATGAGTGTTCTACCGAATTCCGTGATCTCTTGAAATAGCTGAGATATAAAATTCTATTCACACATCCACCTTAGTTCAATCATTTATCCGCTACTTAAACATCCCAACCGAAATGTTCAAACGTTGTCGTTACAATCGTTTTTATCGTGTTCGAAGGAAATCAGGTCACCGGGGAACTGTGGTGACCTTAAGACGATGTTAGTGTGTAGCTGGCGTTCGACTAATGTCGTTTCAATCAGGGAAGGTAGAAGAGGGAAAGAACGTAGAGGACACGTTAAAAAATGAAACAAACGTTTCAGGAAAATCCATTTTTCACCGACTTTTTAACGTATCTCGCCGAGAAATGGAAGCGCAGTAAAAAGCTGCATATGTTGTTCTTGTATGATTTATATTGAACGTTCAAGTGTTGTTGAAAATAAAAATATGAAAATTTTTGGAGTTGTTATGGTAGCACATGCACGTAATAAATCATACAGATTGTATGGATTGACAAGGAATAAAAGTAGGAAAGAAACTGTTTATTATACAGAGTGGACATGTGAAGTGATGATATTAAAACTGAGATGGATGAGGGAGTAAATTCTGTTATAAAAATGTCTTACAGTTTTTTCTCCAGAATTTTGTCAAAAATTATTTTGACTTTGATTTATGCAAAAATATTACAAATTTATAAATTGCAAAAACTAAAGCGTCAAAGTAATGTTAGATCAAGAAAGTTTATATTATTCAATTTTTATGAAAAATTTAATCAAGGTCGTTAAAGAAATGTTGGATCAAAAAGGGAAATATTGAAGAACTTTTTAGTTTTTTGTGCACATAATTAAACAATACATACTTTAGACTTTGCAGGAATTATTTTAGTCAGTGTCTGCATGTTGCAGATATATGTATATTGATGAACTACAAGTCTCATTTGTGTTTATAAATCGGAACATAAAATCTACCTTGTTCTTTTGAAAACGCGAGGAATGTATTTTTAATAGTTTTTTATTAACATATAAAAATTAACACGTGGCAGCACCACTTCACGGACATTGTTATAAAAAAATTCTGCATGCTGCGTGTCGTTTAGAGATGTTAGCAGCTTCCGCTATATCAAATGTTTCCAAATGACAGTCTTTCACAGTTTTAATACTATTTCCGGCATAGAGGCAGATTTCGGGTATCTATTACGTGGTGCACCCTCACTAAAAGTAGAAAATGAAGTAACCAATTCCTTTAGACTCTCATTATGAATATATCTCGAGAAAAATTATTTAGTGGCAGAACGAATTTCAACACTATTCATCTAGTCAAAAATTTTGAGAATCATCTAATTAAAGAGTTGTTAGGGAGATAGGTTTATCCTACAGACTTTTTATCCCACCCTCGTATATTACCTAAATGAATATTCTTTTGAATACAAAAATAGGTCGCCAATGGTGTTGTTATAAGGGTTATAACGGATTTGTGATAATGTGCACACACTTATCCCCCAATTATTGCTACCATGTTATGATGTTCCCTACAGTCTGAAACTGTATCATCTATCAATCTACGAACTTTTCAGCTTATCCTCGTATATTATATAAATGAATGTTATTTTGAATGCAGAAACAGTTCTCCAATGATATTTTTATAAGGATTATAATGGTTTTGATAGATTTTTCGCATGTCTCTGAATTACCTTGTACTATTACACCTGAACTAACAGAATGAGATAATAATTTAGTTTCTTAAGTTTTTACTTGGTTTACGGGCTGTTTCTGTATTCTTCGTATTGCTCAACTGTCTCTTTCTACAACTTTTGCAAGGAAGTCCTCAGAGATGCTGTTATGGTACTGAAACTAATCTATGATGATACAGGAAACTGCGGAAACTGTAGATAACAGTTGTAGATATAATCTACAAGCCAGAATCTAACTATTTCTTCTTACATTAGACCTTCTGTATTATGATCTCTTGGGAAGCTTGTGACCAGATTTCTCGCCTTATTTTTGCTGAAATCCTTGGTAGGCTTACCTCATAATTTGGCATTCCGTTCTACATCTTACAAACTCATCTTTCATATTAGAGAATTTTTTATAACATTTAAGTAAATAAGTTTTTATACTTGAAACTTTTAATTAGTAAAAAAACAATTAATGGTTTGAAGTACTAACTTCTTTCCGTTTTTTATAAATAGCCTGGTCTAGTTTCTCTACTTCAAAATACTAATCAATCCAAAATGAGTAATGATTTTAGGTAATTTAGGTATCTGTCATTACCACTGTAAATTGCCGTTTGTTTTGAATATTCTAATAAATTGAATAATTTCAATAGATTTGTATTCTAGTTTTTTAATTGAATAGGTAATTTAGGTAACTATCTCAAATACATTACTTCTTTCTTAACTTGATATGTACATAAAACAAGTTGCACTATACGTATTATATTATATAAAAAACAGTGTACAAAGAATATGTTGAAATACAATCGCCACTTGCCGGCTCATCATTAACAAAAATGACGGGCTTCATTTCACAGCTGGAGTACCACGAAACAAGACCATTGTTCCACTGGATGACGAAGAACAACGACACAACAGAGCACGTCGCTACCTGGCAATGGTGGCGGTAATGCAAAAGGGCTTGGAAAATCACGTGACCTAATTTAATCTCTGAGAGATATTTGTCTACGTCGCCGTGAAACAAGAGAGATGCCGCTCGTCATGTTCTGGACCGGCGTGATGAAGCAAATCACGTACTTACTCCAACATACCGAAACTACCAGGAGGGCATGTCACAGAACAATCGCCTGGATTTTCACTACTAGGCGAATGATGTAGAACGTCGAGGCGGTTTCACTTTGGCAATGCTAATTGTTCGTATTGGTTGCTGACCGATGTTCCTCTTTGTATTACAGTAATAGATAAGTGTAAGTGTAGACACAAATATGTACGTTGAAATTGTTACGTCTTGGCGTATGAATAGATTTTTAACAACTTGACATTGAAAAGAGGATCGTTAATATTAAGTTTAAAGCTATGTCTAGCTGAGTTTTATAAAACTATTGTCCATAACCATCAACGTTGCACTGGATATTTGATAATTTGAAATTTTATTGAAATTTGAAAGTGAAAACAAATTTTAATGCCTGCATTATAAAACAGATATATCTTAAACAGTTTTAATATAATAAACGAAGTATAACTAACTGCTTTAGATATTAAAGTTTTATTAAAAATTCACAACTTCATCAAAAGCAGTAGTGTTATAGCTATAATAACATTTTCGAATTTACTGCATTTTATATGTAAGGAAATTACGGGGAGGTTGTCGACAAGGAATGTAGACTTACCTTAAAAACGAGTTGTCTATAAAGATAAGACATATGAGGGTTAACATCATAGAGGAGTGAACATGTCTGGCGAGGAGACCCGATCGGCTACGTGATAAACTATAGTGCAAAAACTGATGAAACAGGAGCAATATTACAAAAAATTTTACAAGTCCACGTTGTAAGAAGTTAGAAGAAGAAAATCACTAGATCAAATAATTTTAGATTGGACTGTCTTACTAATGTATCAACTGTGCTTGAACTTCTGTACAATATCGCTATTTTAAAAAAGATTCCGGTTACTACCTCGCAATCTAGATCACACCTTAATAGTTGCGTAATCGAATTTACTTAGTAAATTTAACAATTAGTGATAATACAAAGACAATTTCAAAGTTTTGTAATTGAAAGAAGAAAAAAAAATGTCGATCAGAGTTCAGTAATCTCGATCTGTTCATAAGCGAATGTGTTACTTTCACAAAAGTTGTTTTTTTGTTTTTTTATTTTTGTGTGAATATTATAGCGAATGCTATTACCTGAAAGTCGGTATTTATTGTTATTCATATTATTAAAATACATAAGAAAGCGTGTTGATTTAGTGTGTTGATCCCAAAATTATAATATTAATCTACAAAAAAGGAATTCTATCCCTTGCTATAAAGATTTTTGGACCTCGATTCAATTGTGCACGATCAAAATGACTGCCTGAAGGTAAGATTGAATGAATAATAATTGGGTGTTACGTATTCGTTACTTACTATTCATTCATCCCAATATACTGGGAGATTCAAACGCAATAGTTTTCCTCCGTTATAATGAAGTTTTATTATGGACTTTATTAATCAATTTCTATAGGGTTTTTGGTTTATTTCGCTGTAGTTTTAAGTATAGAATGTCAGGGTGCTGCAAAATAAGTAGCAACAATATGTTTTTTCATTTTAATATACCATATGTTACAAATTTTATTTTAAACTATATTTTCCGAAACATTTTTGGAACATTGTGTATATAAAGGTAGGTCAAAATTGTTATCATTGGCCATAATTACATGTCCATGACAAGGTGAAGTACAAGTGTTCTCGAACGTTTTTAAAAACCACATATCTCTAAAGTTCCCGTGTAAAAGAGTCGCGAAGCGTTCTAATAGCAACGTAACTTCCTTAATGTCCTGAACTCGACTGAGTCAGGTGCGCGATCAGTTGGAGAGATGCGTCATTCTCTTAATAACGCTCGGTCATTACGGTTACGTCGGCGGACGATGGGGCGCGAAGGTCGTATCGATTACAGGACGACACGCTACAAAGCGGCACCCTATGGGTTGACAGAGCAGGGGATGGATTTTTACGCGATCGGAGCTGGCGAGTGTAACCATGAAACGAGTGACCAGGTCAAAATGTAGATGATAGCGTTTGATTGACGAGCTATATTTAACCGGTGAATTACCGTAATCTAACTAGAAGTATAGCAGCGGTGGTAGTATTAAATTATCAATAAAGGCTTCTGTGAACATTTTTCGAGTTTATTTTACATTAAGCATTTAAGGGGAGAGAATGATAAAATGTTTTAAAATACTAAATTTTCATGTATTTTTCTTGTTTGTAAGTAGTATTTTAAGTAGTAGAATATGAATGAAATCTGTGATTCACAGTTCTATATATAAACATTACTTAAAAGTACCAGCACCAGTTATCAAATATTCAAATAATTGACTGTTGATTGTTGACGTCGTTACTTTGTGAAATGCCATTTACACCAAGGAATAAATAAAACACTAAGGAATAAATGAAGCACTCTATCTAAATTTCAAACTATATTACATATTAACTGCGACTGTATTCGTCTGTCAGGACCATTATCAAGCTTTTTCTCTTGGTCTGCATTTTCTATTTTTTCTATTTCACTCGTTTCATGTACCCTTTTCTTTGATCTTTCGTCATGTATCCTATAAATCAGCTACATTCATCCAAATTGTGTTTCCTTAATTAGGACATCCATCAATTTCACTTCTATCTTTACCCTAAATACTTCGTTCCTTATTCTATCATTATTGTTTTTCCTTGGACCGTTCTTGGAACTCTTATACCTATGTCAGAGATTAGACTAGCATAACTTTTGTTTTCACATTTACTTCACTCCTCCCTATTAAAAAAATGCATTTCTCATGTTCTTCATAGATGTATTCATTTTGTTCTTGTTGCTTCTTCGATTCTTTCCATCTATAAACTTCATGGTGTGGATATTTTATTCTTTCCTTCGTACACTCCTTTTGTTAATGTTTGGTTAATTGTCTTTCCTTAATTAGAATATCCACCAATTCTATATCAAACTCTTTTCTGTTCCCTTCACTCCTTATGCTATAGTTTCTGTACGATTTACTCCTTATGCTATCATTTCTGTTTTTCTTTCGTTTTGCGAGAAATTTTATTATTATAGCGATTCGGGTTTTATGTCAGTTCCGTGAAGTCAAGTATCCAGTTTCGTATATTAGAATAAAAATTACTATTTTAGTGATATTTTTTGTCATATTTTCTTTCTTTTTTTACAAATAAGTTTTCATTTTTGTCAACTTTATTCATGACTCTGGATTTGCCTTGAAATTTGTCTGATTTTTGCTACGATCATATCATCCGTAAATAGTAATTTAAGAATTTTGGTTTATTCTAAATTCTATTTGCCTAGTTTAAATGTTTTAATTTCTTGCTTTGCTTTTTTCAAAGAGCTAAAAACACATCTTTGCTCAAGTCCATTTTACATTTAAACATCCTTTGACTCCGCATTTTGGATTCTGATAATATTTGCATTATTTCCTTTTCACTGTCAGTGATATCTGCTGTAATGTTTAGGCCTTTCGGGTATCTTGTACACTGTACTTCTGTGATTGTTTTGTCAAAAGTCTGCAAAATATATGTGCACTACCTCTGTTCTTGCTTGTGTTATATTTTTAACGATGTTTAATTTAAAGCAGAAATCTTGCATATTTCTACCTCTTTAAGTCTCTTGGTTTCTCAAGTTCTTGAATTTTTCTCCAAATTTTTTACCTGTTATTTACCTATTTGGTATACGTTCCCTTATCACATATAATATTATTGATCTTAAATTCTTCTATTTCAAATTACATCCTGATTTTCGTTGGCTTTTAAAATATCTCTATCTCGTAATTTTTTTCTTCATTCTTTCATAAATCAAATTTTACATTGTGTATGATAAAATAATTAAAAGCAGAATTTTACGAGTTTCGATATGTTCATAATATGTTATGTTTGAATTTTCGAATGACATTTTCAAAACCTCAAAAATTAAAATTGGAGAAAACAAAAGTATAGAAATACAAGAATTGATAAAAGTAATTGGACAAAGAAAAATGGTAAAATTTGAAGAATAATAAAAAAGAAAAATAAAATGAAAGTAAGAATGTTTGATAAATAACTAAAACTATAGAGTTGAATTTGATGGAGCCTGTGGTAGATTGACTTGATCAATAAGGTTGATATATAACCCCTTTCTACATTAACTTTTGTAAATTCTGTATACGCATTTCGACAACCAAGTTGTCATCATCAGCAGATAATTTCAAAGTGTCGCACCTGGTAAAACACGGCGAAAAAACAATTGTACGAAAATCAAACTCCGTACGCGATCCACACCGCTCAAAACCAAGATGTACACTGTGTCTGTTTCACAAGATTTTTAAAAATTACTTTTACTTAAACTAACATGCACTACATTGAAAAAGGTTATTATGGTCAAGCAAGTGCCTGTCTGTGTGATTTATGTGTGATTTATGATATTGTTCCTCCTGTCTTTCAGTAGAGAGAAAAGAGGAGTTTGTAAGGGGCCGGCGTCATTATAGTTCACCACATGGCTTAAATTCTTTAAGATGTGCATGCTTTCATACGCGTCCAGTTCGCGATAATTGTACACGTTCTTTATCAAATGTAAACAATCCATATTAACACTGTGGTTATTTTCTAATACATGTCTCGCTATACCCGATTTTTCCGGTCGGTTGAATTTTATGTGCGAAAGGTGTTCTTTATACCTGGTTTCGATCGATCTTTTAGTTTGGCCGATGTATTGTCTATTGCACTCTAAACATTCAATTCGGTAGAACTGCTTCACAAAAATAAGATCGAACCAGAGAAAATAAAGGAATACGTGAGATTAACAAACTTTTGCATGTCCCAAAATTGTTTTCAGTTCGAAGGGAAGTTCTATAAACAAAAACAGGGAACTGCAATGGGCAATTGTCTTTCTCCATTCATAGCGGACCTGTTTATGAGTAACTTTGAAATAGAACTAAAAAATAAAGCTAAATATTTTCCAAGAATTTGGGTCAGGTATGTCGATGATATTTTCGCGGTTTTCAATACACAAAAATGCAACTTAAATGATTTCGTTAAACAGTTAAATTCAAAATTCCCGACAATTAAATTTACAGTAGAAAAAGAAAACAATGACAAGTTGCCTTTTTTGGACACCTTAGTTATTAGGAATGATCTCAAAATAGAAATTGATATTTTCTGAAAAGAAACCAATGTCAATAGATTCATTACGGCTGACTCAAATCACAGCATGCAACAAAAGATGGCTTCATTCAATTTTCTGATTAATCGTTTGATCAATTTCCCACTAACAAAAGTAAGATATGAAAGAGAATTGAACCTCATTAAGAATATCGCGGTATACAACGGCTTCGATTCGGAAATAATCAATGGATTTATTAGAAAGGCCAACATAAGAAAAACAATCCGTGACACCACATGTCTTTCACCACAGAGCAATCGGGAAAAGCATTTTGTTTGTTTACCTTTCCATCGTGTGACAAAAAATCTGAATAGTATTTTTAAAGATCGCGGGTTTCAAGTCTGTTCCCGCCCCAATAATTGCCTTAAAACGCTTTTAGGAAATGCAAAAGACAAAATCGAAGAAAATAAAAAATCGGGAATCTACCGAATTGAATGTTTAGAGTGCAATAGACAATACATCGGCCAAACTAAAAGATCGATCGAAACCAGGTATAAAGAACACCTTTCGCACATAAAATTCAACCGACCGGAAAAATCGGGTATAGCGAGACATGTATTAGAAAATAACCACAGTGTTAATATGGATTGTTTACATTTGATAAAGAACGTGTACAATTATCGCGAACTGGACGCGTATGAAAGCATGCACATCTTAAAGAATTTAAGCCATGTGGTGAACTATAATGACGCCGGCCCCTTACAAACTCCTCTTTTCTCTCTACTGAAAGACAGGAGGAACAATATCATAAATCACACATAAATCACACAGACAGGCACTTGCTTGACCATAATAACCTTTTTCAATGTAGTGCATGTTAGTTTAAGTAAAAGTAATCTTTAAAAATCTTGTGAAACAGACACAGTGTACATCTTGGTTTTGAGCGGTGTGGATCGCGTACGGAGTTTGATTTTCGTACAATTGTTTTTTCGCCGTGTTTTACCAGGTGCGACACTTTGAAATTATCTGCTGATGATGACAACTTGGTTGTCGAAATGCGTATACAGAATTTACAAAAGTTAATGTGGAAAGGGGTTATATATCAACCTTATTGATTAAAACTATAGAAGAATTTAGAAAAGTTATAAAATTAAAAATGAGAAAAAGAAAATACTAAAACTTAAGGAAAAATAAGACGAGAAGTAATGAGTAAAAGCATAGGGTAATTCAAAATATTTAAAAAACTCCATCCATAATTTTCTTGGAAATGCAAGCGTTCTTTGTTAAAACTCATTTTCAAAGTTCGTAATGGAAGCGCATAAATACTTCATGAAGCTTTTTTGAAGCGTGTGTAAATTTATTTGTGTTCAACTTACCATTGGCAACATTTTGTTCACTTTAATTTTCCGTCGACACAATTTTCGCAACCGTTTGTAGATTTCTAAGTAATTAACTGCAATAATCATAAATTTTATTTAATTTACTGGCGGAAAAGTCATGTTACGTTAGTGCTCCATCTTAAGTTTGCACAAACACCATGATTAATCGATTTTGTGCACTGGAATTGTCATTAAATGTTTTTCGCTGCTAGTTATTTATCATAATTATATAATCGTTCAAGTAACGTGCCATGTAAACGTCTACGAAAAAATCACTCTACCAAATTGAAATCACCTAAGCCGTTGTGAAAATTCATCTTTTAACATTGTCCAAATCAGATTCACACTTATTTCACTATTAGTCGACTAAATTGGCCGGAAGAATCCGTTATCGATTTTACCTGGGTGTTTGGTTAGACATGTGAACGTTAGAAGATTAAAATTAATTGCAATTTAATTGCTTGTGTAGATATAATTACGTCCAATTAAAACAAGTATAAGAGTTCATTTGAAATTTTCGAAGTGTGCAAGACAAAAAAAGTGGTCGTGCATTTAATTACCTAGCATTGGACTATGTCGACTCTTAATGAGCACTTTGCAGGAGTACTTTTTCATGCACTACCATTGTCTTCACAGCTTCTATTTTGTGGTAATTATTTGGCATATACTGCTGACTTGCAATACAAAGTTATGATAGTGAAAATTATTGTTATATTTATGTCATCTGGTTGTACTCATTTTTTTTTAAATAATCTCTTCTTATTACAAAATATTGCAGAGGTACTATATGCGCCAAAACAAAGAACACCGAAGCTTACAAATCTGCGAAATACATATAAACGCGTTAAGTGATGTACGAGGGCGATGCGACGAGAGAATAACTTTTCAAAAATTGGTAACACTTTCCTCATGTTGAATATATTGTTGACTTTAGCCATGTTTCAGAAATCTCTCGGATAGATGTTTTTACAATACTTTAAAGTGAACTATTTGTTGTTCTTCTGTTAATATGGAGAAAAAAGAGTTTTGTGTAATAATTATACATGGCTGGAAAAAAATGATGGAAAAACTATTAAAGAATCTGAAGAAGTTATATAAATATTATAAACAATCTGCTTCTTCCCATGGAATGATTTAGAAGTAGATCACTGTTTTCAACAATTGTTGTATGGACACAGAAGTTGCTGAATGTCCGGCGCTGTCAATTATTTATTTAGAAAAACGGTTTTATTCTACAAGGTTAGGGCCCTCTCTCATTCGTGCGCAATAGCAACCGCTATATTTGCCGAATTAAGATAGAATATCTGCCTCATCCATATTGGATATCTGGCTTCGAGTGATTTTTTTGTTCCCAAACTTTGAAAAAATGGAAGGGATTCGGAATAAATGAGAAATTGACAACCACAACTAATGCTTATTTCAACAAGCTGTCGAAAAATTACTTTTTAGACGGCTTAAAGAAATTTGCTAGTGTCTGGGCTGTGTGTATAGAATTGCTTGAGAAAAGTCACCTCTCCGTCAAATCACCCTCGTATATATTTATAAATGCTTGTTACGAGAACTCAACAATATGTTTATTCGAATCTAATGTGTGTAAATACGCGAAATGGTGCTAAAAATTCAAGAAAAAAATTGTGTGATTGAACGTTATTTTCGCTCATACAGAACTGGACAATCAAATGGATCCTGTTTGTTAATGCTTACTATATTTTAGGAAAAAGGTTTCAAATGTCAGCACGAATTAACTTAATTCCAAGAATGCCAGTTTTATCTGAACAGATTTATCAACTGACAGATAAGTCATTTTTTTTATGTACCCAGCTAGACATAATCATAGAAAAACTACGTCATAATGAGCGTATAATAATTTATTGTTGAGAGGTTGCTAATAGCATACTGGACCCTTATTATATTCAAATATTATTACTGTGAATCAGTTGATCAGATAGAAAAAAAAACCTTTCTAACCATTACCGAATGGATTTAACAGGTTTGGGTTACATGCTACATGACTAGATTAAATTATTTATTGTTCTTTATGAAAATTTTACAAACCATTTAATTTTCTGAGGCACAGAATTTCCATGTCTTACTGATTCACCTGATATCATTCTTCCTAGTTCTTACGTTTAGGGTAACCTAAAAGAATTATTTTTTCAGGAAAACTCTACGAAAACACCTTTGAAGATTGTAAGTCTTTTCCAAATTCTTTTCAAATTGCTTAGAAAAGTGTTAACAAAAAAACGCAAGCTAATCCATATGAAAGGAAACTTTTGTCTTACACCCAATTTGAATCCAGATATTAGTATCAGCAGTTGAATGAGTTTATAGTGTGATAAATCAGACCGATAATGATATACAAAATAAAAGATATTGCGCTGCAATCTTTGTTAATGTAAGCCGGGCTGGCTTTTAATAGAGATCGTCCACCCTTGCTTCAAATCATGAATCATTTTTCTTCTATAGATTTGTTTCTGATCAGATATACTCTATAATTATGCAAGGAAGTGTTTTAAGCTGTTTGCCATATCTGTTGTTTAATATCAAGTTTCTGATCATTAGCTTAAACTCAGTTGCGACGTACTTCGATATGGTTATGTTGAAATCATATTTAAATCTACGAATAGCATCTAACAATTTGCAAATCAGCTTAAACTATATTGAAAATTGTTTTAGAAAATGCAAAATTAAAGTCAGCGAAACAAAGTCAATCAAAAATATAAATAAAAACCCTTTCCACATCAATGTAGTCTGTATACAGATGTTGTCGAAGTACATATACAGAATACCGATATTGATGTGGTAAGGGGGTTTGTTTACCTTTCTTTAATTAATTAAATTAACCCAAACTTTTCATTAAAATTTAGAAGCAAATTCAATTAACACAACGTTTACGATGGAGCAGGACATCCGCTTACCTATATATTTGAATAGATATTAATTACTATGAATTAACATTGCCTCTCTCTCTCGTCCAACACAAAAATGTATTAAACATTAAAACGATAAAGCGAGAACGCGTCTATCTCGCAAATTCGGCAACAAAGTTTCCATAGCGTATCTAGATAAACGCTTGCCACCACAGCGATTTTCCTTTATGCGGCAAATCACCGTGGTGGCAAGCGTTTGTCTATATACGCTCTGGGAACTTTGTTGCCGACATGTGAGATAGACGCGTTCTCGCTTCGTCGTTCAATACATTTTTGTGTGGGACGAGAGAGGGAGGCAATGTTAATTCATTATTTTTCTGTATCGAAAAGATACGATAAACTCTACGAAGGAATCGTTCATTAATAACACAAGTCTGCCTGACGATGAGTGAATTCTCGGAAACGGAATAACACCTTGTCTACTGTAGTAGAGATCCTTTTCTATATTATAGTTACTATCTATTGTAGTAGACAGGGTGTTATTAACATTTAAATGATTCCTTTTAACATTCATTAATTACTATGCTTAAATAATGTTAAAAAATCTTCGTTATTCATCTTCGTTACTCATCTTTACGTATTAAAAGCAAAATGTATTTTCTAAAAAGAACTAAATTTAAAATTACAGCAACTAAATCCTACAAAGATACCAAAATAAAGTTTCGAGACGGTGTAGCTTGATATCCCAACTATAATATAGAAAAGGATCTCTAGGTTTCAGCAGTTAAGAATAAAACCGGCAGATTCAGTAGAAGCTGTACCATCTACTTTCGCGAGTGATACTTAACTTGAATGTAGAGGTGTGTCCTTTAAAACTAAGTGTCCTATGTAATCATATGGTGTAAATAACTGTAATAAGATAATAGTCAAATAAGCATAGAAGATCTCAGTAGAAAAACCAAATCTATAAGAACGGAATTTTAATTGTCTTAGATATTTATTAAAAGTATATTATTATGTACTGCAGCCCTTATTCTGGTCCCGAATCTAGATCAAATTTTGACTTTTTGCATTAATCTAACGTCCGCATTCGGGTTGGTGTCGTACGTGGTAAACATAAATGTTTAACTTTCGTCGTGCAAGGCAGATATATAATCAGTCAACAACCGTCTCCATTCCACGGTTAATTTGTTTCTTTACGCCACCGCGCTCTGCTTCCTGACAGTTTACATGAGCATCTCCCGTCGTCTTATCTATCAACGTTACGTCTCCCCTTAAAAGAAATTAGCATGGATATTACTCCCGTCGAGAGCGCACTTTTTTCGAATAAACAATGCCAGCGTGTTCTTCTTTTTTTTCAATTTTTCTAATTTAGTCTCCTTTTCTATGCATATTTAAAATTTTTTTCCTCATCCTTTTGTTTAGACTTAATAAATGAAAATCTTTCGCTACATTCATCTCAGCCCTAATTTCCAGAAAGAAATTGGGATGCTGATGTAAGAATGAGTTGAGTAGACGTGATATATATTTTCTGATTTTACTGTTCACAATGTTTGTTGGAATATGCAAAAATAGAGACTCCATTGTATGGTGCTCAAGCTGGCGATCGTAGTTCTTTAATAAAGCTTCCTGTAATATTCATTTAATAGAAATTACAAATTAGAAATAATAAAATATATTTTTAGGCAAGATTCAGTTCCATTTCTTTAAGATAAATATCAGAAATCAAGAATTTTATTTACTTGTAAAGCTACTTGCAAATATCGTCATACAACATGCGAGTCGCAAAATACAGAATAGCAATTTGCTCTAGAAATCTCTTAGATCCAAACAAAGCAATGGTATCGCGAATTTATAACGGGTACTACCTTTTGCAATGTACGTTCTCTTGTTTCTGCCCCTAAATCTGAAGCCACGTATAAGCAACCCTAGTAGTAGTAAATGTGAAACGTGGGTAAAAATCATTGGAATAAAAAAAAGCTTCGAAAGAACTGAATCCAGCATAAAATTGTGTAATGTCATTTAATTGGGATTTAATGTGATAAACTTGGTAAGTTCATTTTAAAATTATCGATATTTCAAGAAAGCTGGATGTAGGTAGGCCATGTTCTTCTCAATAACACAAACAAAAAATCTTAAAAGTATGGTTCTATAGTGTTAATAAGTTATGCCACGTTGAAATTTTTACAAAGCGTAGATTAAAATTATCCGCTAAAATTAAGTGGGCTCTGCCAGTTGAAACTTTTGAATGGGAAATATTTAAATTATCCGCTGTAATTTGGGGCGTGTATCTGCCTTTATGACAGTTTGTATATTAATTGTAATTTAAATTAGGTTCTGTTTAAAATTATACCTATTTAGTATTTGTCAGAATTATTGTTGCGATGGAAGTATATTTGAATTTGGAAATGGCAGATTTGCATTTCATTTATCGCAAAGCAAGTTGCAATCGCTCTTAGGCTAGACGACTATGTGTAGAACAATTTCCAAATAGATTTTTGCCCAATAAAATATTTTTTGAAAGAGACGTTTATGAAAATTTGAAAACTTTAAACCAAGACGACTCTCTAGAACAATTTCCAAGTAGGTCTTTGCCAAATGAAGTCTTTTGAAAAATTGTATAAGTGTTTATGAGAATTTGAAAACTTTTAACCTCTTACACAAAAAAACGGACAACCACGAACTGTACAATTGGAAGAACGGGTGCTGGCTAATATTAAACAAAATGCAAGTAGTAGTGCAATAAAAATTTCTGCAGAGAAAAATTTGACTAAGTTTTTGATGACTAATCTTTTGTACTCTTATCAAAGAGTTCAAACACTACAATGCAGATTAAAGATAATCTACAATTAACTCTTATCTATTCAATTCACTGAGGAAGTAGAATTGAATAGATGCGGAGGTATAAACTTGCATAGCATGCATTTGTTGTCGGACCATGATCCACAGGCCACTATATTATTCATATATCAACATGAATGTTCTATTTATATTTGGGGTGATATAATTTCAGATTTTTTAATTATTCGTTCGTTTTGCTAAGAAGACTAAATGGAGAAATATCTTAATTTTCTACAAAATACTCTTTCTATTCTCTTAGAAGATGCTCCATTAAATTTAAGGGCAATTAGTTGGTTTGTGCATGATGATGTCCGTTCACGTTTCAGTTTTCTTGTAAGACAGTTTTTAGACGCAACATATCTTGTTTGATGGATTGATCTTGGCGATCTACATTTCTGGCTAGCACGCTTGTCCAATTGATGTATAATGGTAAGTAATACTATAGGTATATTCGAACCAATAAAACAGCCTACGATACTGAAAGTTTTTTTTCCTTTTTTACCATGTTTCAATAGATATTACTTGTGGTAATAATGATCTGTACCTTATTATGGCATAACCTTTTAACAAGCCATTTTAAGACCATGCTTTTAAAAGGTTTTTCTTGTATGCAGTGTCAAAAAGAACATGACTAGAATAAGAGATTATTGTGCGCCAAAACTAAAAATAAATTTACGTTATTATACTTATAAAGCTTAGGTTATCTTTGTTCTAAATATTATCAGTTTCTTTATATATTAATTCTCTTTTAATAATATTGTCGAAATGATCTTCTCCAACTCTGCGTCTCTGGGAAAGAGAATGGTAAGCATAGTTTTATATAACTTCAACAATAATTCTAAGTCTTGAAGGACACGAAGTTGCTGAAATTAACCTTTAGTTGTGTTTCCACCGTTTAGTAAATCAAATTCCATGTGTTCCAAGCAGAAAAATCTATTGATATTAAATTGGATAACCTGAAACGCAAACAAATCTCCCTCGTATATAATTTTCTGACATTTCGATAGAAATATCGGATTTGCACGCGCCTTTATGCTTTATCCGAAACATTTCTCAGTAATTTTAGGAATTTTTCCTACCCAAGCGCTTGTAGATGGATCCTGTTGGACGCTTAGACAACCTAACATATATATTCCTATGAAGGAGGATGCACAAATACACTCCACAGGTTATGAGCAAAACATTTCTAACAACTTTTGGTAATATTGCCTATAGATTGTCATCTCGAGTAAGGCAAACTCTTTATCTATGCTCAAAACATACTAAACAAGAAACTGTTCGATAATTTTATGCAGAAACTATTGGTAAAATTGAGTGGAAGCTGCAAAATTGCTTAACCTCTTTGACAATGATAGAGATGAACTTGTTGCTCATAGGACATTAATTTAAGAGCAACATGGTAATGTCTATTTCACTTAACGTCAGTAAAAACTTCTTTACAAATTTAAATGACTTTACCGTCTTTTATCTAACAATCGTGCTTGTTATTTTCGACCATTCTGGTTTCATAAAGTTTAAAATAAATCGCAATAGTATTCCTGCCATATCAAAATGGCAACTTATATTTTGCCATTATAAAAGTGTAATTTTTTATAATTCCAGTTTAATAATGTATAAGTCTTAATAATAAATAGATAGATAATAATAAGAAATATTTAGTACCTTCAGGAGATATTTCTGGGGTATAGGTTCTTATACTTAATTTCTATAATGTTATTAGTCAACATCTTTAAGCAAGCCCAGGAATAATATGCGATATACGGCGTGTTAGTCTCGAAATTATATTGCCCGGTGGCCTAATTGGCAAGGCAGCCATCTAGAAAGCGGCAGACCGAGGTTCAAATCCTTCTCCAGCGCAGAAATTTTTATTTTATTTCTGTGAGTTTAATTAACAATGGTGTAGCATAAAATAATAATTTTCAAGCCCAAAAATGTTTTTCCAGTGTAAGCTTTTGACAAACTCGTTGCTTCCATTTTCAAGACGAGTGTTGTATGATTTGAATAGTTGGAAAGCTCAAAGCGATGCAAATTAACTTTATGGTCTCCACAATGTTATAATAGGTAGAAACTAGAATATAAATTATTTAAAATCTTGGGATACTTATGTAACTTTTACTATATTTGATCAATAAGGTTGATATATAACCCCTTTCCACAATTAACTATTTGTAAATTCTGTATACGCATTTCGACAACCAAGTTGTCATCATCAGCAGATAATTTCAAAGTGTCGCACCTTGTAAAACACGGCGAAGAAATTGTACGAAAAATACACTCCGTACGCGATCCGCACCGTTGCAAACCAAGATGTACACTGTTTGCAACGGTGCGGATCGCGTACGGAGTGTATTTTTCGTACAATTTCTTCGCCGTGTTTTACAAGGTGCGACACTTTGAAATTATCTGCTGATGATGACAACTTGGTTGTCGAAATGCGTATACAGAATTTACAAATAGTTAATTGTGGAAAGGGGTTATATATCAACCTTATTGATCAAGTCAATCAACCACAGGCTCCATCAAATTCAACTTTTACTATATTGAAAGAGCATTGCTGGTTCCATATATAGGAAACACATTGTATACATATAAATTACTTTTTTCGTAGAATAATTATTATTCGAAAATTGTAATATTTGACCTATTTTTAATTAAATAAAAATTATAATAAACGTAACTTGTTATTATGATTTCCGAGAAATAATTACACACACACACACACACAAATATATATAGAGTGTATAATGAATGAATAACATTGTTAATCATCTATTAAGTGAAACTATTAAAAGCGAAATGATCTACATGTGTACTACGCAGCATACATTCACGCGATGTTGAAACTGTAAATGAAAGAAAGCGACGGATCCGGGGACGCAATGAAAATGATCCTGTCGCTTGGCAACGTGTAGACGCGCACCACTGTTGCGCTGTTTCATCTCGGTGTTCCTCCGTGAAGCATCCAGTACTCTGCGGACCGTTATCTCAAACACTTCGCAGGATACCAACTAAACACTTTCAAAGAACACATTTTTTATTTACTGCATTTCTTTAGAGAGAAAACAATTCAGACGTAAAATCAAAACAGAAATAAATCATCCGTCGCGACCGAATGCAATCCTGTGCACTGTTATTATACGGTTCAAACACTTTTCGGTACATTCCCGGATTTTTGTTGTTAATTTTTTACCTTTGACAAGAAGTTCCGTAAAGTTTTGAGAAAGTGAAATACATTTCGTTCTCCTGGTGATGTAGAGAATCTTCCATTCTTAAAGTATTGCGCTACAAAACGAGCAAGAAATCCGGTAAAGTTCTCGTGCTAGTGCTGTCTTCTCCAAAGTGGTATCAGAGTCCTGGATCCAACGGGTCCAGGATGGATCCCTCAGCCGCATTCCCACTACGGTGCGGCTGCAGGACCATCGCACTGGTGCGAAAGGCCTGGAAGGTCTTCGGATCCCGTGACCCCCGTCGGAGGACCATACCGACAAGTGGATAGTCCCTTTCACGCCTCGTGTCCCGTTCATAGTCCCTTCAGGTTTCGTTACATCAATGGCGGTCCCGAATATTATGCACATCAACATCAGGTGATTGATGCTTTATTGTGATATGGAAAGAAGTTTCTTTTCAAATCTTTGTTAGATTTTTTTTTATGTTGGAAGAAATACGTTTTGAGGTACAGAAAATGTTATCAAGGGGATAAAACGGATACCTTTGCCTATTAAAGCAATCGCAAGAAAGGTAGTTTTATGATAAAAAGGGTTTAGAGAATAATAGCAATTTCACTAGTCGTTTATGTAAAAAAGTCATAAAACGAACATTATTGTTAGAGATAACATAAGTATCTTTAATAACTAGGTTAAAATAAACAATTATTTTTGTAATTTTGTTTTTGTTTTGGAAAGGGGCGGGTTCTGAAAACAGGCGGTAAAATTTATTGAAAATCGCATAATCAAATACTATTATCTCCACCTACTTTTACTTTCATTTGTTAGTCACAAGTTGATATTATGTATATACTATCAAATTTTGGATATTTGGCGGGAAAAATTGAAGTATTGTAATAAAAGATTGATGTTCTTTTAAATGTATTTTTGAATTTTTAATAATGATATTTAAGAGACTACAAAATTTGTTATATTCTTTTTAGAGTTTCAATTCTAACAAATTAAAGCTCTCAAGTTTTAAAGTAGTTTATTTAGAAAGAGTGAAGTAGTACAGTGTTTAGAAGTTGTAATATAGTTATTTATATTTTTTGTTTATGAACGATTATTACGATTATTCAAGTGGAAAACAGGTGGGTCTCATAGCAATTTATTACAAGTTGAAATGCAAAAATATAAGTTTAAACTTCGATTTAGACAATATGCAAATACATAATTTGGTTATCTGCTCTTCTTTTTTCGAATATTTACATGGCATTTCTAATACGACAAAGGTACAACAAATAAGGGCGCTATATTTATTTATCAATTGCTTGCTATTATTTTAACATAGATAGAAATTTTGAAATTGAAAGATATTTCTCCTGATGTGTCATAACTATCTCATTCATTCATTTGATGGAAAAGTGAGCTGGTTATCTTGTAGTCTACTACACCATGTTTCTTTCCATCACTTGTGTATTGTGTAAATTAATTTAAATTTTGCTCCTCCTCGTTCTGCCCCTTTTTTCCTTTCTTATGCTAAATTATTCTCGTATTTCCTCTTATTTTTCTCCTTTACGTATACAATTTCAACATTTCTTTCAATATCCTCACAAATCCTCTTAACGCATTCATGCCATCTCTGTTGAGTTTCTTTCATTTTATCAACTGTTGTTTTAATATTTAACTTTGTTTGATGTTACTGTGTCTAGAAACTCGAAATTTTTAACGTGAAAGATTTCTTTACTTAGTTTTATAAATTGATGTCGAACATAGCTTTACCATTTCAGTTTCATCAGATTGTTAAAAGGATTTTTCCAATATTACCGTTTTGGTCTCTTTCTGATTAATCTTCATACAATATTTATTTTTTGTATAACCTCTCTAGATTTTGAGATTTTTAGATTTGTATTTAGCAATTTTTGAAGAAGAATTACAAATACAATATTCTGCTTCCTAATTTTATTATTATTTTATTTTCATTATTCATCTGTTTACTGAAGTCATTTTTTGTACATTTCAGTAAAAGAATTAAATGTTCATATTTACTCATGATATTTTTTTGTTCATAAACGATTACCGTTACAATTGTTCAAACGCAAAATTTAAGCATATATCAAGGAAGTTTAATATAAATTATAATTCGGGAATACAGATTTTTTAATTTTTTCAGTTCAATTTTAACAGAATAATGTTTCGTGGTTTGTTCTACGTAACTTCACTGTGAGCATATTTTTAACACTGTGTTTACTTCCTAGTAAAGCTGACAACTTAGTTGTAGAAATACGTATCTAGAATACAAATACTAATGTGGTAAGACGTTTTTTTATCTGTCCGAATATTTATTTAACCATGGTCTTCATCGCACTCGTATCCATATCTACATATATTAATTATTTTTATAATATTTAAATACATTGGTTGAAATGTACTAATCTTGCACATTTATATAATATTTCTACTTTCTTTCAATGCATTTGGAGAGAAAACAAAGATTCAACCAGTGCAAATGTTATACTCAGTCCTCAGTTAAAAATTGTGTGTAGAAAACATTAAGGGCGCAAACAGAAATAATGTTAGCGGTGACAGTTTTCTAGTAGAGCCGATTTCCGAAGAATATATTACTAAAATAATAATTCCCCATTACTTAGAGTAACTGTTTGCTATTGGTTCGGAAACAATAGACATTCAGGATCGAATGGTTCTTGTTTTGATTGTGTTATAATTGCAACATATTTATTTAATCCGTAAGTTATTTCCTTCTGGGCATTAACCATAGAACGAAGAGTTGGATGTTTTGTGTTGTAACCAATCCATGTCTCTCTCTATATATGTTTGTTATTACTAAATTGTATTAAAAGAAATATGTAGTATACTTGGCTTACTTTCCCCCATTTTGTCACTTCTTTTTACCATTTTGTTTTTAGTCTTCTTCCTTTCGCCATTCTTCATTGGGCTTTTATTATATTTACTATTGGTTTACCATTTACATAACTTATTTCTGTATATTACGTTACTTATCTTATTCATAATTGAATCTAAAACAACAGGAAAAACGGCGACAGAAAGACTTAGGAAAACATTTGAGAGAAAATAAAAAAAATAGTCTTATAAAGAGGAATACAATGGCAGGGAATGAAAGGGGAAACGAAAAACAGAAAGCTGTGAATAGAGAAATGCATAACACTGAAGGAATAAATTCAAGTCAAAGCGCCTTACACCCCGCTCTAGGAAGAATTAAGAAGAATACCTGTTACGTGCTCCTAATACCATTATTAAATCAGGCGTATTTATGCCCGTACCGCGTGTGCAAGTTTTAATTATATATATCTGCATTACTTTGCGTACGTTCTTTTTATATTTAAGTTATTTTCATACGTCGAACGTTGGAAAAAGATCTCGACGCACACGGTACTTGCTTACAGACCTGTTTAGTGAAAGGTTGCAGTTCGAAATATTCGGTATTGAATGCATTATCCTTCTATATTAGTAATTAGTCCTCTCCCCACTTGAGGAATCTTTCTTGTTCTCACGTGTTTTTTTTTCTTTTTTCTGGCAGCGCAAAATCACTTAATCGAAAATTACTTCTTAGCAGAATATTAAAAAGGACAGTTAGTCGCCGTAAGAAACATCTTCTGACCTAGCGTCATACAAAAGTCAGACCGTTACAATATATTTTTTCCCTGGAATCCAGAGTGCTAAGGATAAATCCTATTATACTTATTAAGTCAGTAATTAGTTTTTTCCCTGAAATCAAACTTGTTAAATTAAAGTATTAATTATTATTAAGTCAGTAAATTACATTGTTTAGCACTAGTAATTTCAATCTTATTTTTTTTGTATTTCCATTTTACAACAAATTGCGCCTTTTGATCGCTATTAAATTAATTAGACAAGTTATAGCATTCCAGCCATCTGCCATGAACAAACATTGTTTTCCATCCCTCGAGTATCGTAAAAACTCTGTAACCTTTATTTTGTCATTTTACTTTTGTACGGTGGATATTTTCTTGCCGAACAACAATTTTTTTAATATTAATTAATCAATATTATACAGTCAGGAATTTTGCAAATTAGTTTTTTCAATCACTCTAGTAATTTCAATCTTCTTTTTTTGGATTTCCATTTTACAGTAAATTGTACCTTTTGATAGCTGTTGAATTAATTAGCCAAGTTCTAGGATTCCAACTATCTGCCTTGAACAAAAGTTGTTTCTCATCACTCGAGAATCGTAAAAACTCTGTAATTTTTATTTCGTCATTTTACTTTCGCACGTTACGTATTTCCTTGTCGAACAACTATTTTTTTAAGTCATGAATCGTGGTATTGATAATTTATTGGTATACAGTCAGTAATTTTAACGTTAAAAATTTAATATTGTATTATACTTTAGCCTATCTTAACAGCAATATTTTTTAAATTATTATTAATTTCATATTATACAGTCAGTAGTTTTAGTATTGTGAATTTAAATTTTACACAGGTTGTAAATGATTAATTAATGTGAACCCGATATGCGTGTATTTAACGAAAAAGATGTCTATTGTTAATTTTGTATTGGAATGCAAGTTATATCATTAGATTCTTTTCTTGTTTGTCAGTCGACAACAATTAATTAAATTATTTATTAGCGTGTTATTGTTACTCTGTATCTAAGTTTCTTATTTCCTCATTCTCTCTCTGTTGTAATATCGCATCATTATTTACGCAATTATTTAATCTTGCATATGAATGTCTTTTGTTGTTTTCTTCCCTTGTCTTTTGTTTATATTTTTATGTACGCCTATACGCTCCTCTGACACTTGCAAATTGGATTACATCTCGTTCTGCCAAACCGTGATCCGTCTTCAGTATTAAACGGCGTTTGGGGATTCTGTAATACTGTGGCATCCATATAATATTTCTATTAATTAATTTTTTGTGAAGCTTGTAAGCTCGAGGCTGGGTGAAATTCCTGAACGTGACAGCAGATAAGCCCGGGTAGGGTAGCAACCTTCTCTTGGTGGTATTCTTCACTATTCTTTCTTTTTTTTTGTTCTGTTTAACATCGCACCTTATCCATAATTTAGTATCATTGTCGTTCATAGTTTTCTTCTCGCTCGTTGGTACCTCTCATTCAGTTGTACATATTAGTACAGTCATGACAATTTTTTTGAATTTTTGTCCGAAAATATACATTTTGCTTATATTAGTTCGCTAGTTCATTCTTCCAATGTCCAATATTACCATCTCTGGGTACTTCACATTTTTAATTTAATAGTTTTTCTCTCCCTAGTCTAACAAAGAGGTATTGATGACTTTTTTAACAATATACATACGAGGACAGTTTAACAAGTAGTGAGAATGACACATAGGTGGCGTTCTAATTGGTAAAACAAATGCACTGTAATTTAGGTTGGCTATTTATATGTTTACATTCCGATATTTAGATAAATCGGTTGATTAGTTTATTTTTGACAGCTGATTGAAAAAGAAGCAACACGTCGTTTTGTTAAAATGGAAAAAGCAGAGTACCGTGCGGTGATTAAATACTTCATAATTAAGGTATGAAAGCTACCGAAATAAAAGATGAGTTACGGGAAACTTTAGGTGAATCTGCTCCATCATGCGCCACAATAAGTAGATGGGTAAATGAATTTAAACTTGGTAGAACAAGCTGTGTTGATGAAGCGCGCTCTGGAGCACCCAAAATCGTGACTTCTAAGGAAATGATTATAAAAATCCATAATATTATTACGCAAGATGGACGATTCAAAGTGAAAGAGATAACAGACTTGATAAACATTTCAACAGAACGCGTACACCACATTTTAACGAAAGAATTGGGCCTTTCCAAGCTTTCGGCAAGATGGGTGCCGCGATTGCTTAAGACTGATCAAAAGTTCACTCGTTCGCGCATTTCCAATGAGTGTTTGAACCTTTATAAGCGGAATCCGGTTGATTTTTGTAGGCGATTTGTTACTTGCGATGAAACTTGGATACACTACAGTACACCCGAAACTAAACAACAGTCGAAACAATGGTTAGAACGTGGTTCTGCACCTCCAAAGAAAGCGAAAACCACATTATTGGCAAACAAGGTGATATCATCAATTTTTTGGGATTCAAAGTTTATTTTGCTCATTGATTACCTTCAGAAAGGTGCCATAATAAACGGACAATATTATGCAGGACTTGCACAAAAATTAAATGTTGAGATTCGTTCTAAACGGCCAGGAATGGTAAAGTAAAAGATTCTGTTTCACCAAGACAACACTCCCTCGCATACCAGCACAGTTGCGATGTCGAAAATCCACGAGTTGCATTTTCAATTAACACCGCATGCGTCTTATTTGCTGGATCTAGCCCCCTTCCGACTTCCACCTTTTTCCAAAATTGAAAACGGCACTAGGTGGAAAGAAATTTTCGTCTAACGACGAGCTTATCATCTTCGTAAGTGAGTATTTTGCAAGCTTTCCGGAATCGCATTTTACAGATTGGAATAAATGTATTGCTCTTTTAGGAGAATATATTGAAAAATAAAAATTACTTTGTATTTAAAAAATTCGATTTTCTTTTCCATTTTCACTATTTGTCAAACTATCCTCGTATATATATAATACCTGTTTTGGTGTCTGTGTAAATTTAAAAATTTTTGTTTAAGAATTTTTTACGATTTTCAGCAATAACTTAAAATTGGAACCTAAAATATTCTATATTACTAGTATCAATTTCGCTATATCATAAGGTTACATAATGTTTTCGCCACAAATATTTTTCATAAAAATTCTTTTAGATTGGATCATTTTATCCAAGCACATAAGCAACATACGCAACGTACACTTTGTATAATGTTCATCCATAGAAACTGTCAAAAATAAAGCAGTATAATCTATTTATATCTCCTTTTAAGTAAAATGATGGTTATGTTAAGCACTTAGGATTAAAACATAAATAAAATATACTTTTACAGGACAATGATTGCTATAAAAACATTATTTGTGTGAATATTTTTACTGCTGCCGTTCATTTATGTAATCTTTATTGTGAATCTCATATAGCCTCGTCGAATCCGTAGTTGTTTTATTTAAATGGTTCTCAGAATCCATTACGTCAGATTTTAATTTAGATATAGCTTAAGGGTAGAGGGTGTTTTGTATAAAACAAGCCTTTCGAGGCGTGATATAATAACATATTTTTTTTTTAATTCGGATAGTAATTTTAATTAATTTTAATTAATTTTATTTGCAACGATGCACGTTCAAGAATAGTTGGAATAATTAGAATTTACAGTAATCAAGCATTCACTTGCATAATTGTAAATTTAGTTATTTCAAAAATTACAGATTACTTTTTCGAGATGGACTAGCTGACGTAATTTGTGTACACCTTCAATTTTTGAATACATTTTCAAAAAATATTTTTGTAAAATGATATGGTCCATTGCAGCACTACACTTTCTTTCTATGTACTCTCTTTCTCTATTTACACATTGGCTTAAATGGTATTGCCATTTCTAAGAATTGACTTTGAGGTCATTTTTCGGACTACTATAGAGCAGCCGTCTCATATTTTATTAAATACCGTAGAATAATCTAATTAGGTAGTCACTTTCTATGGTCAAAGAATCTCTGGCAGTGAGTGCATTGTTAGAAGTCCATTATAGTAATGAATAATTTAGTCCCTTTTCTTCGGACAGAATTTTATAATTCTTTGAGCATTTGGAGATATATATACGATGATAGTTTGACAAGTAGTGAGAATGGCACATAGGTGGCGCTCTAATTGGTAAAACAAATGCACTGTAATTTAAGTTGCCTCTTTATATGTTTACATTCCGATATTTAGATAAATCGGTTGATTAGTTTATTTTTGACAGCTGATTGACAAAGAAGCAACACGTTGTTTTGTTAAAATGGAGAAAGCAGAGTAACGCGCGGTGATTAAATACTTCGTAATTAAGGGTATGAAAGCTACCCAAATAAAAGATGAGTTACGGGAAACATTAGGTGAATCTGCTCCATCATCCGCCACAACAAGTAGATGGATAAATGAATTTAAACTTGGTAGAACAAGCTGTGTCGATGAAGCACGCTCTGGAGCACCCAAAATCGTGACTTCTAAGGAAATGATTATAAAAATCCATAATATTATTACGCAAGATCGACGACTCAAAGTGAGAGAGATAGCAGACATGGTAAACATTTCAACAGAACGCGTATACCACATTTTAACGACAGAATTGAGCCTTTCCAAGCTTTCGGCAAGATGGGTGCCGCGATTGCTTACGACTTATCAAAAGTTCATTCGTTTATGCATTTCCAATGAGAGTTTGGACCTTTCTAAGCGGAATCTGGTTGATTTTTGTAAGCGAAACTAAACAACAGTCGAAACAATGGTTAGAACGTGGTTCTGTACCTTCAAAGAAAGCGAAAACCACTTTATCGGCAAACAAGGTGATGGCATCAATTTTTTGGGATTCAAAGTTCATTTTGCTCATTAATTACCTTCAGAAAGGTGCCACAATAAACAGACAATATTATGCAGAACTTCTACAAAAATTAAATGTAGAGATTCGTTCTAAACGGCCAGGAATGGCAAAGAAAAAGCTTCTGTTTCACCAAGGTACGAGGGAGCGTTTTTATATTCGCGGAATGGGGGACAAGGGGTGGAAATAAAAAAACCAAATTATTTTTCTTTTTCAATATATTCACCTGCAAGAGGGATACATTTTTCACATCTTTCAATTAATTTATTTATAACCTCATAAAAAAATGATTTCTCTTTATCTGCAAATTACGCCGAAACTGCCTCCTTGACTTCATCATCGGCAGTAAATTTTTTACCCTGCAGCTCTTTTTTCATTTTCGGAAACAGGTAATAATCATTCGGGGCCAGGTCTGGGCTGTAGGGTGGGTGATTCACAATTTCGAAGCCCACCTTATGCAGGGCAGCTAACGCAACGCGGCTCTTGTGGACGGGCGCGTTGTCGTGCAAAAGCAGAACACCTTCTGTCAATTTTCCCCGTCTTTTCTCTTTAATGGCTTCTTTTAGTCGCTCTGATATTGAAGCGTAATATTCTCCGGTTATAGAAACACCTTTATCTTTATAATCAATCAACAATATTCCTTCCGAGTCCCAAAATACCGTTGCCATGAGTTTCCCAGCTGATTGTGACACTTTAAATTTCTTGGGAGGTGCTGTGCCCTTTTTATGCCACTGCATGGAGTCTTGTTTGGACTCAGGTTCATAATGATGAACCCAAGTTTCGTCTCCAGTAACAATTCCACTCAATACACCATCCTTGTCTTCATTACAGAGGTCCAACAATGCACGCGAACACTCTACGCGCTGTTGTTTTTGCGGCGGCGTGAGCATTCTCGGCACCCATCTTGCGCTGACCTTAGACATGCCGGGATGATCGTGTAGGATTTTAAAAATTGTTGTATCGGATACTCCAACCATTTCTGCGAGTTGTTTCTTCTTTAGTCGAGCATTTTCGAGTACAATTTGTTCAACTTTTTGGATAAGTGCTGGCGTGGTCACCTCAATGCTCCTGCCCGGCCACGGGTCGTCTTCAAGGGATTCCCTTCCTTGTTTAAATAAACTATGCCACTTGTACACCATGGTTTTTCCTGGACAAGAGTCGCCGTAAACCAATGACATCTCATTCATTATGGTCGCGACTGATTTTCCTTGCCTGGTAAGGAACTTTATAACGGCACGATATTCGATTTTTTTCATATTTCACTTTTCACTCCTGATTATGTTACTTGGTTGACGATAGCTCAAAGACTAACTATCTAATAACAATGAAACTTCGTATTTATACTAATCATGAGTCGCTGCACAGGCCACGCCCCCAATGCGCCTACTCACCCCTCTACAACCCGCTCATTCCGCGAATATAAAAACGCTCTCTCGTAACGCTCCCTCGCATACCAGCACACTTGCGATGTCCAAAATCCACAAGTTGCATTTCCAATTAGTACCGCATGCGCCTTTTTCGCCGGATCTAGCCCCTTCCGACTTCCACCTTTTTTCCAAAATTGAAAACGGCACTAGGTGGAAAGAAATTTTCGTCTAACGACGAGCTTATCATCTTCGTAAATGAGTATTTTGCAAGCCTTCCGGAATCGCATTTTAGAGATGGCATAAGGGCATTGGTGCACCGTTGGAATAAATGTATTTGCTCTTTTAGGAGAATATATTGAGAAATAAAAATTATTTTGTATTTAAAAAATTCGTTTTTCTTTTCCATTCTCACTACTTGTCAAACTACCCTCGTACATGCTTCTTTGGGGCACGGCCTTACTGAAAGTGCTAAGTTTCATCGTCAGAAACATGTGCATGTTTGACAAAAGATCAGTCATAATATCAAGCCAACACTGCATCTGTTTATCCGTCAAAATAATAGGTATAAATTTTCGGAGAATTTTCAAAAAATCATAGTTTATAATTATAATGTCCTGTCTTGCGCGTAATAGGACAAAAAAGATAAACGCCCGTATCCTAAATAACCAACGACCCTCATGCTTGCCTTTCAGGGTGCTAACTAGCTCAAAATTAATGCGAAGTGTAGAATGGATTCGTAGATGTATGGATGTAATAGAATGCCACAATATTGTAACCGCGAAAGCCTTTCTACCAATATTGAAATTGATCAATAAAATGCGTTCGTTTTTTCCTGTCAATTAATATCCCTAATGTCAAGGGTCCTTTGTGGAAAAAAAGAAAAGAAAGCTAAGCCCTACTTACATAAATTTATTGAGTGATCAACGTTTTAATTGTCAAAGTGTAATGTTTTGGTAATCAATTTCAAATAAATATTTAAAGTGAGTTATTATATTTGAGTTAACTACAACATAATAATTTCTATTCCCCTTCTGTACCTATAATTGATTCACACATCTTAATTGGATATTTTCCAAATAACAACCACAATAGAGTCCACAAACAAAATAATTGCAATAAATTTTATTTCATAATAAAGTTCAGCTTTCGACTGAATACTAAATTACTGGAAACACTGAACTGTGGTTTACATAGAATCACTTAGTTAAACAAATTAAAAGGAACAAAAACTATAACAGTTAGTTGAGAGACAACTTACTGCTTGTCAACGAGCAAAGTGAACACTTAAATGTTAACCGTGGGATGAGCCCTTAGTTAAAAAAGTACACAGGAGTGCGAGCTCTAACTGGGTGTAAATACTCAGTTGTTAATTGCAAAGCCTTTGGTTGATACAGTCAAAGCCAAGAAGTTAATGAAGGTACTTTCTAAATTACTAGATTGTCTATTGACACAGAAGTTAAGCGCAGATGTTAATTCTTCTGTTTACCGAATTAACAAATACATAAATTCCTTCTATTAAGTTGTCTGACTTTAAAAAACTTCTACTGGGCTCAGATAGTACTACTTCGAGCCTGTACGATTTTAAATGGTCTTGAACTAAACGTACAGTAAAAAATAAATGCTTGTGCTGTTATTTCAGTCTTTAGAATTGATTAAGCACAATAAATTAATGTATATATTTCTCTCTCTCTCTCTCTCTCTATATATATATATATATATATATATATATATATATATATATATATATAAAGAGAGAGAGAGAAAAAATTGTACGATCGTCTTCATCCTAAGTATTAGTTCTTCAATAAACTTTTATGGAACTGGGCAAATGTATACGTTACCCCTTGAGCGTGTTGTTGAAGCTCTGTCGTTTCAATTTGATGGGCGTAGGATTTCACATCCACCTTCACTCCGTCCGTACGTACGTTTAATTTACATCAAAATGGGGTAAGCTCAAAAAAAAACTCCAGTTAACGTTGAAGATAACAATATCAGTATTCAATAGCGTCTCTTCAATAAAATGAGCCTCTAATATAAATTCAGCTTTGAATCTTGGAACACCAAGTGCAATGTAGTTTCTTTTTATCAACCGAGGCTAACTAACTTTATCGTAAGGTCGATAAAATTACTCTGCTTACTAAAATCCAACTATGGTTGATAGGAAAGAAATTAACTCCTTCTACACAATAAGCCTGACTATGTAATTCAAAGTTGAATTACTAAAATTGCGTAATAGCAGAAACCATTTTTTGAAAATCCGTTGTGGAAGGAAGCAACAGTAAACCGCCATTTGCTTTTATATGACTAGACATGAATAAAAAGTGAATGCGAATTGTGACCAAATAATTACAAAACTAATATATAACAATAATTTCCAATCAATACATGGACAATAATCACATGATTTGGTTAATTAAATTCAGTTAAATAAACAAAATTAAAAATACGATGGAATCTATAACCTATATACTAAAATTGGTCGTATTGATTAATTATCAGCTACGGTGGATAGATACGAGAGGGCGTTAGGAGTACCAAAGAACAATAAAAATATTCGAAATTCAAAACAGGGATTAAAAAATTGTTTGTTATTAAGCTGTTTCTCTACTAATCTGCAAATTTTTGGATATCAGCCTCCCATTTATACATCTGTAGAACCATATTTCATCCTTCTCTCTCTCATTTCTCTCTGTCCGCTTTTAAGATCATCCATCTCATTTTCTTGTTCATCTTTCTATCTTATGTCATTCAAATGTAGTTGACCTTTTTATAGCGTTTTCTATATAATCTATTTGCAATACAAGTAACGTTTTAGTAGTGCATTTGCACGATTTTCACATAAAATTTAATATTAATAAGCTGCTATAAATTTAGATCGACTATTATTGCGCGAAAATGATATCTAGTATTAGCTTCTCAATAGCTAATTAAGAGCTGTCTTTATCCTTTGAAATTTAAGCACCTATTGGTTCATGAATGTTTATGTGATTGTGATATAATTACATTACGGGTGATACGAGGCGAAAATTAAATTTAAGAATTTTATTTATGATCGCACCTCTAGCATACATTGGTTTTCTTTATAAAACTGCGATACGAGGGTAGCCGTTTATATTTCGGGAATAGCAAACAAAAAAAAATTTATTATCGGAAATAGTTTTATTGCTTCTCAAAATATTCTCCTTGAAAATCAAGCACTTTTGCATTCGTTTAAACCAATCTGAAAAGCATTGCTGCCACTGTGAAGGCGGTATCTCCAAAATATGAGTTTTGAATGACTCAACTGCCTCTTCCGGCGTAGAAAAGCGATGACCACGAAGTTTATACTTCACGTGTGGGAACAAAAGGAAATCACAGGGTTCTAGATCACGGCCGTACGGCGGATGGCTCATCAATTTAATGTTTTGCCCGGTCAATTATTCAATTGTTTGAACCGCCCTGTGAGAGCTCGCATTGTCATAGTGGAGAGTGATCTGTCGTTTTCGGTTTGTTTTCCTTATTTCTTCAAACAACTCTCTAAAGGCATGGTTGCAACGTGACCAGTTTTTCCGGAAAATCGGACGACCATTTTGTTTTGATGTGCTTCGAGCGCGTACAACTTTTGTTGGTTTTGGCTCATCTTGGAATACCCACACAGTCGACTGCTGTTTACTATCAGGCTCATACGTATAGATCCAAGATTTATCATCTGTGACGACTTTATAAACGTTCTTTGAAGCATCGCCATTGTATTTTTTTTGTATTCCTTGGCACCAATCGACGTTAGTCCTTTTTTGAGCGGTTGTTAAATTATGTTATACCCAACGTGAACATAGCTTCTTAACGGCTAAGTGTTCATGCAGGATATTATGCACGCTGTTGTTACTAATACCTAGAAATGCCTTGATCTTACGGTCTTGTATTATAAATTCAGACACTGCATTAATATTTTCCGACACAACAACATTTGTGGGACGACCTTCACGAAATTATTCGTCCAAAGAACACCGTCAAAGTTTGAATTCACTATAGCAACTATATACTGTAGTTTTCGATGGTGCTTCATCACCATATAAAGAATTCATCTCGTCGACGCATTCTTGTTGAGACAATCCACGCCGAAAGTTATGAAAATTTGCAGGAAAATGTGCACAAGTTAATTCCATTTTTTCGCATAAAATTTTCAAGTGACTGTCCACAATAGAAATAGCGACCGGATAATAAAACTGTCAAGGTGAATATATTGTCCGAAATGACAAACTTCGGGATGAAATCATCAAAGCGGAGGCAACACTAACAATGTTGCCAGTTCCCGAAATATAAACGGCTACCCTCGTATAATAAATCATTTACATATAATACGTAGTTTCTTTTAAAAATAAAATCATATATTTTTCCTTTTTCCGTTAGAAATAAGCTTGGATATGTATTAAAAAGCATACAAAATTTGTTGCATAGAAATATGTTCACTTACTATTCCCTAGATAGATAGATGGCAATCCGGAATCAATAGAATATTAAAGAACGAGTGTCGTAAGACAGGTCTTATTCCACGAGATCAGTTTAAGACACGGCGAAGGAACCGAGGAGGATCCTAAAGGTCGCATGCGATAGGTGTCTTATAACTAATGTTGAACAAACCTCCGGATTCGCAGTAGCGTGAAAGTCGAATAGGTGTATTTATAAATTACATAAATAATGTATACCTTTTTATTTTTTATGTTTTGATACATCCTGACGTGAAAATGCTATGTAATATTCAATCTTCAGTATACCTTCCATTGTTGAATCAGTCAAACGCCTACAACGGAGTGAAAATATGTTTGTGTATTTGAAAAATAAGCGTCGAACGTCTAATAATGTAATATTCGCGAATTTAAATAATCCTTCGTATCACTTTCACACTCCTACTTTTCGCGTAAGTACCGTCCTATACACATTATATGATTCTTAAAAATACACATTATTTATCGGTTGTACAAGTACGTACATTATCTGTTAGATTTCCTAACGAAACTTTCAGATAATGTACTATGCTCAAATTTGTTCTATTTGTGTGGTTTAATGGAATTGCTTCAGTTCTTATAAATTTTATTTTAAAATTCAATGCTTAACAATATGAAACTGTTTTTCTTAGTATATTATTGCTTGAAGCCACGTTCTCTATCTCATCAATATAATATTGTATAAACTAGCTGTGATGGCAGAGAAACAATCGGACAAGAATTGTTAAATTAGCGAATGCCTTGTTTGGTAGAAGCTATTGATTTAGATACTTTTTGATAGCTGTTTCTAATATATTCAAACATGTTACGCGAAGAACTTTTGGGAAAGATTGTTTTAGTAATTTGTTAATTTTAGCCATATTTGAACCGCCGAAATTACAACTTGGTAGTATACGAAATTTTCCAACAGCACTTTTTTTATCATTTGCGCGGTTGTTTTTTCAAAAATTTTACTACATAAAAGAAGAGGCAGCGAAGTCTTATCCCTTTCTGAAGTACGTACTAATACATTCACAACACAAGTTTTTTAAGCATCTGTAGTTTCATCAACCGATAGCCAATTTTTTAATTTTCTAACTACGTGCTTATAATGTCCGTTATCATGTTTTACACTCCTGTTAAAATATACAGTATCTTATCGTCTTATCGTCCAAAACTAACATAACTTCTTATTGTATGCTACATGTTGACTAATGTTGCATGCAGCTAACGTAATAATGAAATGAAATACAAACTTACGATATGGTATTTCGCATTTGCATAATGTAATACGTAAAATACTAATGTTGCGAATAATATATTTAATTATAGTTCCTGTATATTCTGATGTAGGAAAACTATTTATTTACACCAATCGTAGTTAACAATCTACCTTTGCGAAGCATCTCCGCATTACTGACATTATGCAAATTATCAATAATGCTTCCACACGTTCTCCTCCCATTGGTTCCTGTCGCTGTTTATCTGGAGGATTGTTCAACCTTACTTATGACACAAATTCTTTGTTATTTTTTCTAATTTGCCTGTTTTATGAACTTTTGTAGATAAAATTAATTAATTTAAAATAAAGAAATTTTCATGGGTTGGCAAATACGTGATGATCTTAGTTAATTTAAAAGAAATTTGCTAATTTCTATTGAACATTTAGTACTTATTTAATCTAATTTAAAATAATTGAGAATTTTTGATGTATTCCACATGAAGTTTAATTTGACGGAGCCTGTGGTTGATTGACTTGATCAATAAGGTTGATATATAACCCCTTTCCACATTAACTTTGTAAATTCTGTATACGCATTTCGACAACCAAGTTGTCATCATCAGCAGATAATTTCAAAGTGTCGCACCTGGCAAAACACGGCGAAAAACAACCGCACGAAAATCAAACTCCGTACGCGATCCACACCGTTCAAAACCAAGATGTACACTGTGTACATCTTGGTTTTGAACGGTGTGGTATATGTGTGTGTGTGGTATATCAACCTTATTGATCATTCCACATGAAATTAGAGATACAATTGAAAAAAAAATAATTTTCTTCTATATGAAATTTAAAGTATGGTGCAAAAAAATAAACAAGTTTTGTTAAAAAATGTTTTACGTATATATTTTTAATAACAATTGTTCTAAATATACAATACTTTATAGTGAAATCATTTTATTAAATCAATTGTAATTATGTGATATTATTTGACAACATTTGCAACTGACAGTCAGACTTCACATTTTTGCTGCTCAGATTTGAAATTTCAATTATTGTCCTTGTTCTTTCCTTTATTCCATCCTGTGATATCAGTAGCCGCAGATATTTAAAAACTCTTTAAAGTTTTTTTCTAGAAGTTTTATCTGACGTGTCTCTGCCTTCTATCTTCGACTTCTAATTGTTGTTTTTAGTTTCTATACAATTTCTATACATGTATATAGAAAGCTCGACTTGATGCGTCACTTTTTGCAATGGATAAAAAACAAAAATACCTAAAAGACGAATATTTATATGTACATATTTATCAAGAATATTCTAGTTGTTTTTCATTATTCTACTTTACCTTTACAATAATTTACCCCTTTTGTTTAACACCCTTATGTATATTTCGTACAATTCCAAAATTTTTGTCTAGTACCATTCACAAGTTAGGGAACATAACATAAATTACTCCGAATTCATGCAGCATCAACGAAATTTCTCCATTTTCTGTGTTTAAAGGATTTTCAAATATTTGCCTTCTTTAGATTTTAATTATATTTGAGCCTCCAATGTGTGAAAGTTGCTTTAAATTATTTAAATTATATATATGTATGTTCTCTCTCTCTCTCTCTCTGTGTGTGTGTGTATGTGTGTGTGAAGTAAGAGGATCAAAGGATAATTAACTGTTGCGTGAGTTTGTGTCCTTCCTTCACTAAATTAAATGCAAGGGACGAAATATGAGGTTAGGATCGTGCGGCCTTTCACAATACATCGCCGGAGAAAATTCCAATTACATATACAATGCGTTTAGTTAATTACTACTATAATATTATAGAGTTTTCCTTTCTATTTTATAAACATTTTTTTTGAAAAGTAATGAACGAAATAATTTAAATTCGTCACATTTTTATTCAGAACTTTAAAACATTGTAAAAGTAGGAATATGTGAATTTTTTATTTTATTATTTCTATGTGGAAGATCATCAGTAGTTTCTGTTCTAGCCCGTTTTAAATTGTGGAAGTCACTACAATTGTAACTGCGTTTTATTGGAATGATAAATTTAACATATGCAATTATTATACAATATTTATATACAATTTCACAATCGTTATATTCGGGTAGCATTTTTTCTCAGAAAATGTAAGAATTGATACAAAGTGTCATGGGAATGGCTTATACAGTAATTTACTTACTTAAATATCAGATTTAATTTGAACTCTTAATATTTTCCTATTAACATTCAGTGTTCCGCAATGTAATAACTTTAGTTCGTTAAACTCTTTGCAATTAATTTATTAAGAAATTGAATTCCAGTTTTAGTTTACACTGATTATGTAACCATTGACGCTTCTGTTACTTCTATAAGAAGTTGCTCACCGCACTAATTTGCTTTTTAATAGCGATAGTTTTGTTATGATATTCACCTGACAGTTAATTCCATTACTTCCATCATCACGGTCTATGAATTAGCATGATTTTATAAAATATACAGTAGATTCAAAAAATATCCAGATTGTTTGCTTACTAACAGAAGCAATAAATGATTAAAAACAGTTTCATTCAATTTTCCACATAGTTTTTTACTTGGGCATAGTCTTGACTTTTAATTTCGTAGCAGAAATATACACGTGTTTTCCGTCATCTAGATCATGTAATTTTCCTGTTTGCGTTACACTATGGTGCGTTACAAATAGTAATACCTCTTTTAGGAATCTTCGTAGTTATTCGCTAATTAAATGAAATCTTTTGCAACTCCCATGTTGTTTTTATAAATTAAAAGCACGACCGAGTTAGTAAAATAGAGTATATTATTATTGTTATAATATATACTTTTACTGGATGATTTGTTTTCTTGTCACACAGTATATATGCCAGGTTAATAGATAATTAGACATATGTGTTCCAAATCTCGTTTCTGTATCCAAAAGAATGGCTTATACAATACCACGCATACATCCCGCATTCTCTTTAGTGTTGGATGTGGAATTTCCTCGCTTTTTCTAGGATTCACAACTGTTTTAAAACTATGAATACTACTCAGAAAGTTTTGAAGCGACTTAAGTACTTGCTTTTGTTTGCATTTTTATCGTGAAAAAGACGTTTCGGTAGCACTTTTAACTTTTAAAGTAAAATTTCATCACAATACTTTTTTTGCATTGAAATAAAGGGTTTTCCAATAGGAACATAACAAATTATCATGAAAAACGTTTTTCATTATGATTTCATGACGATGTTAACGTCAAAACGTTAGTTAAGGTTAACATTTTTATCATGAGGAAGTTCCCGAACGAGCAACGTTTGGGAATTATTAAAAATTACTACTGCAATTCTGATTTGGTGGTCACAGCTTTAAGAGTGTGCTATAGTGGACAACTTCAAGTCAAAATATTTACTGTTGGTTGTGCCTGTCCCAATAAGATAACGCACCGATCGAAGTACTGAAAATATCACAGCCGTCAGTACTTCAATTCAAAATGAGCCAAATCAATCGATTCCACGTCGCTCACTGGAACTGGGAATCGCTCAAACCACATTGTGGTGAATTTTGTGTACAGATCTTGGCCTTTACAAGATCAAATTAACTCAAGAACTGAAGCCTCTTGATCATTTAAAGCACCGAAACTTCTCTGATTGGCCTCTACTAAAGTGTAAAGAAAATCCTGAGTTTCAACGAAAAATCATCTGCAACGATGAAGCTCATTTTTGGCCTAATAGCTTTGTCATTAAGCAAAATATGCATGATTGGACAGCAACAAGCCAACATATACTTCAAGACAGTCCATTAAAACCACAAAAAGTGTGTGTAGTGTGGATTTCAAGTCGGAGGTGCGATTGGACCATATTTTTTCGTCGACGAAAATGATCGCCATGTTACGGTCAATGGAGTTCGCTATCGTGCCATGTTGGAAGACTAGTTTTGGCTAGAATTGGATGGACTTGACATCAATGATATCTGATTTCAAGGATAGTGCCACATGCTACACAGCTGGTTAAACAATTAATCTGTTGTGTTCGGTGAACGTGTAATCTCGAGAAATGGTTCGGTCGAGTGTCCGCCTTGCTTCTGCGATTTAACGCCGTTAGATTTCTTTTTATGGGGTAACGTTAAGTCGTTCCTTTATGCTAACAAACCAACAACGTTACAGAAGTTCAGGAGCAATACCGAACGCGAAATTGTCAACGGTCCGGTCAATATGTGTGAAAGAGTGGTGGAAATTGGCTCCAAAGGATCGATCGCTGAAAATGTGCTCGCGGTGGTCATATAAATGTGATCGAATTCTATAGTTAAATCTAACATGTATACTGCACCTAATAAATTTCAGCTCAATACATTAAGTTAACCGTACGAAATATCAGATTTAATAATCCGGACTACATAATATACATAGATAGCGGTATTTTTACGGTCGTAAAGAAATCGGTGCCGGAACTTTTTGAATGTATCTTGAATGTTTAACATTTTGTTCCTATCATAACCTCAGATTATCGAAATTTTTTATCCATATTAATTTATGAAAACATGTGATACTTCGCAATCTATAAACTTTCGGAGTTTTTTTTTCTTGTTTAAGTGAATACTTACAGCCGAAGATTGAAAGGCTCATCACGAACGCGGACATGATATGAGAGCAGATCAATAGATAGGGAACCTACATAAGAAGCCTCTGGGGAATACGAAGACATGGTCTGGATGGAAGAGAAAGTTTAATGTTTATTTTGCATTTCTTTCTTTCAGAATTCACTGTTAAATTAAGTTTTTACTGGAATAACAAAGCACGGTCATTCTTCGATTGAAAAACTTTTTGTAGTGTAGTTTGTGTTTCTTAAATAAAATGGTTAATATTTATTTATTTTATCCTGAATCAACAGTGAACTGATTGATAATAAACTCTTCGTAAGTTTTAAACTCCTTCTGTCCTATGCTATACAAAAGTGGAATCTTAACTGATTTAGGTATTTACATTGATTGAAATAAAATAAACTTTTTATTACCTTAAAAAATTACATTCTTTTAAATATATTATGTTTTGATAACATTGTAAAATTGCTCTACTAAATGAAACAGAAGCGACGTCATTTGTTCTTATGAGTGAACCCGAGTCTCGAGGAGTATATTTGTGCCCGTTAAGTTATCTTTTATTGTTGTCGCTTGCCTTCTGCGGTGCTTTCCACGTATTCCAGAATTAATTTACACAATTTAGTCACCTCCCGCCGTGTGTGTCAGTAAAGTTGACGCAAACGTGACACTAAGAAGGAAAAATGAACATAATTAAAGCTAGGGAAGACTTTATTTATTGGCGCCAGTTGTCGTAATTTAGGAACTTTATAACAGAGTCTCGAATATATTCATTTTGTTATTTTATTAAAGTGTTAATTTAGACAAGTAAAATTTAGCCCCTTTGTGTAGTAATAGAATAAGTTTATTAACGCTTTATGTTCACTTTTACACGATCCTTTTCATAATGAATACTCACATCCCTTCAGGATAATATTGAAGATAATAAAATAAAATGAGCTGATCGTGTTGAAGTTATTAAACTGATAAACCGGATTGAAAATGTTTTTTAAAAGACGAATATTTTTAATAATATTTTAGTTTTTATTAAAATGAACATGAATAGTTGTTATGTAAAAAAATAAGTTCAAAATTTATAAATATAAAGCTTTAGTCAGAGGTATCAGTCTAATAAAAAGTTCAATAATTTCAATAGTTAAGAGAAACGAGATATTTTTCTGTATATTAAAAATAAAATTTAATGTAACATCGAATTGCCGAAAGCTAATTCAAAGCCTATATATGTTTGCAAAGTTAAATACAATAAGAAATGCAATACATATAATTATATATACAATTGATATATAATTATACGAGGGTAGCCGTTTATACTTCGGGAATAGCAAACAAAAAAAATTTTTATTATCGAAAATAGTTTTATTGCTTTTCATAATATTCTCCTTGAAAATCAATGCACTTTTGCATTCGTTTAAACCAATCTGAAAAGCATTAACGCCACTGTCAGGGCGGTGTCTCCAAAATATGAGTTTTGAGTGCCTCAACAGCCTCTTCCGGCGTAGAAAACCGTTGACCACGAAGTTTATTCTTCACGTGTGGAAACAAAAAGAAATCACAGATGCTAGACAGGGCTATACGGCGGATGGCTCATCAATTCAATGTTTTGCCCGGGCAAATGTTCAATTGTTTGAACCGACCTGTGAGAGCTTGCATTGTCATGGTGGAGAATCTGTCGTTTTCGGTTTGCTTTCCTTATTTCTTCAAAAACTTTTGGCAAACAAATAGTTGTGTACCATTCGAAATTGACCGTTCTACAACTCTCTAAAGGCAGGGTACAGCGTGACCGTTTTTTCCTAAAAAACAGGCGACCATTTGTTTTGATGTGCTTCGAGCGCGAACAATTTTTGTTGGTTTTGGCTCATCTTGGAATACCCACACAGTAGACTGCTGTTTACTATCGGGCTCATACGTAGAGATCCAAAATTCATCATCTGTGACGACTTTATAATTGTTCTTTGAAGTACCACTATTGTATTTTTTGTGCATTTCTCGGCACCAATTGACGTGAGTCCTTTTTTGAGCGGTTGTTGTTTGTATCCAACGTGAACATAGCTATTTAACGGCTAAATGTTCATGCAGGATATTATGCACGCTGTTGTTACTACTACCTAGAGATGCCTTGATTTCACGGTATGTCACATGAGGCTCTTGCATTATTAATTCAGACACTGCATTAATGTTTTCCGACACAATAACATTTGTGGGACGACGAAATTCATCGTTCAAAGAACACCGTCCAAGTTTGAATACACTATACCAACGATATACTGTAGTTTTCGATGGTGGTTCACCACCAGGTAAAGAATTCAGCTCGTTAATGCATTCTTGTCGACATAATCCACGCCGAAAGTTATGAAAAATAATTGCACGACAATGTTTGCGAGTTAATTTCATTTTTTCGCATAAAATTTTCAAGGTACTGTCCACAATAGAAATAGCGACCGAATAATAAAACTGTCAAAGTAAATATGTATATTGTCAAAAATGACAAACTTTACGGTGCAATCATCAGATCGGACGCAACACTAATAGCGTTGCCAGTTCCTGAAATATAAACGGCTACCCTCGTATATATGTATGAGCATCGGTTATCTTTTAATGCAGATATGATGTACAGTATCACGCGATATTTGTGAGAAAAGAGAAATTTGCAACGAGAATAACGCAGTTGACCTTTATATTATATGAATTATTTATTTAGTAATTCCATTTAATGACATTATATTAGTATTAGTAAAATAGGCATTGTAAGGCGTAAGGCAAAAATTAATACTTTGAAATAGTGGGGTAGTTTCAACTCTTATACAGAATTTATGATGAGTGCAAAGTTGTCTCGAAAAGTTACGTACTGTTGACGTGTCTCAAAATTGGTTAATAAAGTTTTACAAACTTTGATGGAGCAAAAGTTAAAGTGTTGTAATACAAAAAAGCATAAGTTGTAAATCGGATTTGGTAAGACTAAAAAAACAGCAGGCGAGAGTAGTAAACTTATTACTATCAAATCTATATACCAATGATGCATCATCGCTATATTTGGCCCTGAAAAGTAGTAAATACTTTTACCATTAGTGTTATTTTAAAATGTAAAGATAAGGACCTTCTTATAATTATACTAATGTTATAAATCTAGAGTTTCGTCAAGGTATATCCGTTTCAGGGCAACCATTGAATTTTTTTTTATTTATTGTATCACTTGTGTGATTTGGCAAATATATTCAACGATGCGTATACGAGTTGCTTTAAGTGCTTATAATCGTTGCGTGTTTCATATGTTCATATTCCTGTACAGGAATCAAAGTGTTCGAAAAATGCGCTAGTTTGAGCAATTACCTCCTCGAATGTTAAAAGGAATCATTCTATTATTAATAACACCCTATCTACTACACATGTTTCACCGATATCACGGATCGTCAGGCAGATTTGTGTTATTAATGAACGATTCCTTGGTAGCGTCTATCATATCATTTCGATCCAGAAAAATAATAGATAACAAGCGCCTCCCTCTGCCGTTACGCAATGCGTCTGTCTTATACGCTCTAATAACATAGTTATCGACAAGCGAGATAGACGCGTTTCTCGCTTTGTCGTTCAGTATAGTGGACGACAGAGCGAGGCGCTTGTTATCCAATTACCTCCTCATTAGACCAAAATCTTTCGACACCAAGCCAAGTTTTCAGGTTAGGCAAAACGGAATGAGTTAAATCTGGCGAATAAGTTGGATACAGAAGCAATTCTAAATATTGTTTAGGAGTTTTCACAATCGAAAGAGTTACCACGTGTATTATCCTCAAGATAATAGACGTGATATATATTCCTCCAGGGCCCTTTTGCATTGGGTTGCATCGATTATTTAAAAGCGATGCGTAGTATTCGTATGTTATCGTTTTACCGTTTTGAAACTAATATATTAGAATCTCGTATCAGTCCCGAGAAATAGTAGTCATAATCTTTCTAGCTGAGAGTATGGTGTTATCTCCATGTGTATCCAAACTTCATTATCCTATTATTCATCACTAAAAATCGTTCGGATCATGTCTCAACTTCGCTAAATTGAGGGCTGAAGTGTGTTATTCTTCGCGTTTAATATACGCAGTCAACAAATGCGGCACCCATTTTGCACAAATTTTTTCATAATCAATTCATTATGTAAAATCGAAACCACTGATGCATATGAAATGTGTAGTGCCTACCACTTCGAGTAATTTATTCGACGGTCACCTAGCACCACATGTGTTTTTTTTAGTAACTTCTGGGGTACACATATGATTTGGATGTTTACTGTGTTGTTTATCAAATATACTCATCAAATATATCCGGCTTCGTTTAAACTCAGATGTCAGTTTATAGTTGTAATCGATGAAGATTGATCTTCATAAATAGACTTCAGCTCAGCTTTGATTTCTTCGTGTGTTTTATTCTTAAAAATAAGATCTTAATTTACCATTTCCACGTTTTGAAACAAGTGAAAACAGTTCAGTTTTTATTCAAATAACAAACGTCCTTACGCCTGAAATGAAGGCAAGTTTGATAGTTATATTTGAAAGATTACCAAATTGAAAAACAAATACTATATTTATTATTCGTTTTTCTCTTCCGTCAGACTTACTAATTATTGATTCGCCTTGTTTCGTATGATCTCTATAACACATCCGCCTTGTAATGTAACAGCTTATAAATTGGTTTATAAAAGCAAATTAATCACGAAGATTGATAATTATGTAAAAAGAGGAGTACTGGTTGTCCTTTTCCATACATAGCCAGTTTACATATAAAAATACACTATAAAGCAATTTTTTAAACAAATGTGATTTATGCATTTGAGCAAACGAGTCACTACGTATTACAATAAATTCGCTTTAGCAAATATTGGCTTGAAAAAGACTACAACTCAAATTTGTCATTTGGATTCGTTTTTATAACGTTATTGTTCATTCGTTAACAAAACAAAATATACGGTTTCCTGGCACATCTGCGCCGCTTCCGACAAACTGCATTTAAATTGTAAAATATTCCGGGCAATGTAATGCGAAATTGAATGAATTATATACTTTTGATACCCACTATACGTTAAATATTAGAATCGAAATTGTAAAACGCTAGCGCAGTTTCGTTAATTTTAACATTAATACTGTAGATAGTAATATCGTTTGCCGAAATTGAAGATAGTTCACTATTTTAGCGGTACGTAGTACAGAATTATTAAAGTATAAATTTTAAA